>JADOBS010301878.1:0-12866 GCA_015708375.1 Cydonia oblonga
GCAAAACACAAAAAAAAAAAAAAAAAAAAAAAGGTACAACAAACATATATACACTAGAAGAAAACAGTTCATCTACCATGGTGGATGCCTATGGTAGATTGAAATTCACTATGGGCATTACGCCCATTAGAACTCTGGACGTGATAAAAGAAAGGAAAAAAAAACAACCATTTTTAGCACAGGCAATGCCCGTTGTCAAATACGATGTAATCACGAATTGTATATGTGATAGATTGGAATATACTACCACGTGTTATGACCGTTGCGAATCACTAAGAGCAACTCCAGCGTTGCAAAGGCCCGCTAGGGCAACTCACTATTGAATACCCTCCAGTGAACAATAACTGTCATTAATGAACAGTAACTGCGTTTTGCATCTCCACACCTAAACTGAATAGCCATGGCAATAGGCAATAAAATATTAGTATTTTTTATTTTATAAAATAATACAAAATAATTTTATTTGTAATTTCGGATAAGATTTTTAATTGTTCTCGTTGTGCCATGTGCCCTTATCTGATAAGACAATTTTTGGTGATAGATTTCGATAAGATATTTATCCAATGTCGTCGTGCCACGTGTCGTTTCCTTTTCAGAATCGTTGATGATAGATTTCCGATAAGATTTTTAACCAATCACATCGCGACACATGTCACAATCTGTTTACAATCTTTGGGACGGTGTGCCACGTGACATTATCTACAGCCTAATCCTTTATTTTTCCTCCATATAACCCACCATCCATCCTTTCTTATTCATAGCTTCTGCTTCCTTCTTACAATGTCTACTTCAAGGATGTTGTGGGAAATCGATGAGCAAGAGAAAGAATTGTTTAAGTAAGGGGAAGAAATGTTTAATCTCCAAGTGGGCGAAAATGAGATGGAAGAGGAAGAGGATGAGGAGCGTAGAAGGAGAAATGACAAAGCAAGAAGCTAAAGAGCCTCACATTCCCGTTGAGTCATCGAAGTTGTGGCTCAGATCTGCAAGCCTAGCAGTTCCACAAACATTGATAGAAGCAGGCAACGACGAGGTACAGATCTCTTGGACGATTAATTTTTCTGTAACAATGCATTCCCTGATACGTACTTTAGATGTTGTTTTAGAATGGAACGACATTTGTTCAACAAAATCATGATTGATGTTTGCAACCATGATTCTTACTTTGTGCAAAAGAATGATGCTTTTGGTGTTATGAGTCTCCTTCCTGAGCAAAAAATTACTACTGCCTTGCGGATACTTGCATATGGAGCATCTGCAGACCAAGTGGATGAGATAGTGAGGATGGGGAAATCAACCATTCTTAAGTCCCTGATGAGGTTTTGCTCCGCAATCGAATCTCTCTACACTGCAGAATACTTCTGGAGACCTACTGAGATGGACTTGCATGAGCAAAAGGTATTATTTTGGAGGCGGTAGCTTCATTTAATACATGGATTTGGCACGCTTTTTTCGGTGTTCCAGGGGCTCAAAACGACCTCATTGTCCTTGCCCAATCCCCAGTGTTCAACGATGTCCTGCAAGGAAAAGCACCAAGAGTCACGTATTGAGTCAACGGACATAAGTACCACATGCCATACTACCTAGCATACGACATTTACCCAAGGTGGTCATCGTTTGTGAAAACAGTGCCACGTCCGCGAAGCGCAAAGGAAAAATACTTTGCAAGCTGTCAAGAAGGGTGTAGGAATGATGCAGAGCGTTGTTTTGGTATCCTCCAAGCTCGTTGGGCGATTGTCAGGGGTGCTGCCAGAATGTTTGATTTAGAGTCGCTTCGATCCATCAGGATAACGTGCATCGTTCTTCACAACATTATTGTGGAAGATGAGTACGATTATGATGATGTTGATGAATATAAGCCAGACACGATTAACAATTCCAGAACACAAATATATTGTGCTCATGACGCCACCGAATAACCCGTGCAACACGAGCCATTATAAAGGGATGAACGTTACAATGAAAGGCTCATTCAACGATATACTGCACTTCAGGACCCATATATGCACAATGACCGGCAAATTGACTTGATAGAGCACCAATGGGAATTGAAACAAGCTCCAGAAACTTAAGTTCATTTAGTGTGTTTGTTTTTATTTGGTGTGTTTATTTAATTTTATTTGGTGTGTTTTTTTAAGTTCATTTAGTGATTTTTTTTTATTTGGTGTGTTTGTAATTTTATCCTTTGAATAAAGATTCTCTTAGTTTAAATAAATTACCAAATTAAGTAAATATACTCTTTGTTTAAATAAAGTACTAAATTTAATAAATTGGAAACAACATAAAGTACTCTATTAAATAAATAAGAAATTACAACCCAAAGTGAATGGAAAATCATCACCTAACCAATTTGTGGTGCTAGGATCATCTCCTTTTGTGGTGCTAGGACCATCTCCTCTTGCTCTCGCTTCCCCTGCACGCCTCATTCGCACCATATCCGCTTTCTCTGAATTCCAAAAATATTTAGAATTCGGTGACTTCCCCTTTATAGGCTCCTTCATAATGTCACGATCTTGTTGAGCCCTTCTTCTTCTTTAAGCTCTTCCCTTTCTTGCCAAAGCAGCTCTCTTTCTCTCTCATTAGCTTGAAAAATCTCTCAACAGCTACAGCTTTTGCCTCCTCTCTAGCCTTATCAGCCTCAAATTTAACCATTTCCCGCGCCAAAGTCAATTCACCTTGGCGAGCAAGTTCTTCCATATATTTTGCATAATCAAAAGCACTCCATTTTCTCTTTGAAGACTTCTTACCTTGAGGCCTAATTGGATAACGGGTCGGCCCGACGCTTGTTCAGGAGGCATTTCCGGCACTTCTTCTATGTCAGTTTCATGAACATGTGAGTCATGAAAGGGCGTAAAGTGTAGAAGGGTGCTGTTCATGCCAACTTCTAGACCAACAAGCACAACTCTGAATTTAGGACAATCTTTGACAATATTCCAACATTTCCACCGGGTGAATGATTTGTTTTTGTTTTTGGCATCGAATATATATGGTGAGCTACAACAATGGTTAAAGATCCTAACATAGCTAGATTAATAGATAATTGAGCATGCCATGACGTTGGATCGTTACGCCTTTCGTGCGGGTCGGAACTTACCCGACAAGGAATTTCACTACCTTAGGACCGTTATAGTTACGACTTGAAGTATCTACATAATGCGGGAGAAGAAATAATTATAATCAAAGTAGCTAACAAATAAATAATACAAACAAATAATTATAATGTAAAGTTGGGTATAGTACAAACAAACAAATAATATATTGTAACCTGTTCCGCTAAATTTTCCCCACTTCAAAGATTAGCACTAGCTTGTGCCAAGGCGTCTCTCCAAAGACTAAACGATTGTACGAGTATTCTCCAACGACTGGACATCGATTATTTGGTTCTTTTCTCACCAATTTTCTCAAGATAATTGGTATGAATAAGACTCCACATTCTCGCAACTGCATCTCATTACCCGTGATCGGATCATGAATAACTTCAACCCAGTTAGAACACAATGTAGCATCTTCAATAAGCATCCAATTCGTACCTGCATCATTAGTCATTTTGTTGGAAACCAATTGGATTGAAACTTTGAGAGAAAGATTGGAATGTGGTTGAAAGTATTTGACAAAATATGAAATTGTGGTGTAAGGTAAAAGATAATGAGAAGGTATTTATAGAAATGTAAAATCATTTTTTTTTAATTTTTAATTTTTTTTTTGGGATTTTTTTTATTAATTTTTAACATTTTTTTAATAACTTAATTAATCTCTGCCGTTGGATTAAAAAAATTGAAATCTAACCGTCCAGATTGTGCCAAGTGGCATAACGGTGACATTTCATAATTTATTAATGTGATTTTTTTAATTTATAAAGGCAAATAACGTGGACCATTGATCTCAAATCTAACGGCTGATATTGTTGAAGGTTTCAAATTTTTTTTGACAGTTGGGAATCCAACGGTCCAGAAAAAAGTAACCGTTGAAATCCAATAGACTAGACAAAGCCACGTGCCCACCAACAGTAACATTTCTGCTGCCTGCACCGCGGGACCTAGCGCCTGAAATGTTGTCGGGGATGCACCCCCGTGCAGGTGTTATGCACGCGCCTGACGTAAAAATAATTAAATAGTGGCTGACGTCACCCTGACGTCAGCATTGTGTCAGTTGGCCCTCGGGCTCTCAGGCCACCAATTCGCGCCTGGCCTTTCACTCGGCCCCCCCTCCCCAATCGCCCGCATGGGCTAGAGGTTGTTGCTGGGGCTATTGGGTTGCAAAAGTCGCATGTCCATCGGGCTCCACTGAACGCTAGAGTTGCTCTAATTGACCACTTGCCAATCACCGTTATGAATTTTTTTCCAAAAAAAAAAAAAAAATCCCATTTAAGAAATATGTGTATATATTTAAATATTTAACCAACAAAATTGTCCATTTACTATAATATAATAATTACATAATAGATCAAAGATTCAAATATTACAAGCAGTACTTTAAGGCTAACAACAAAACCAACGAGTTATACTAAAATTTTAGTAATTATCTATGAAGTACCAAATAGGCCTCTAATAACAAAGACATTATTACTTGAGGACCATACATTTCTTTGAACACCACCAAACAAAGGACTTGAGAGTGAAATACTGCCTCTAATGCTTGAGCTTCAGAAATTGTTGCCTCTCTCTATCTATCTACATAGACATAAGCATATGGATGAAAATAGTGAATAGATAAACAAAACTTGAAGCAAAATTAACAAGTAAAAACTTGAACAAATAGACGAATCTCTAACAGTTCACACATGACGCCAAGAATTTAATCAATAAAAACTTGAACATATATACAGACTAACTTCAACAAGATTATGTAGTGCAAAATTAGTATTACATTACAGAGAATGGATCAAATGTAGCCAAGAACTTAAATTACTATCATCAAATTCCAAAGATATTCTTCCCATCCGCTCCTCCTCTAAACTAGCATTTCATGTATAGTCTCATGCATTTCTGGAAATATACTATACATTTCTTCACTGCTCCGTTCCATCTCTCAGCTGACCGAAGTCATTAGCTCCTGAACAATTGCTTACACATTCAGGTTATCTAATGCACATAAACCAAATACAATATATAATTACATTATTAAATAAAAAAAATGGAAGAATTGAAATTTATAAAAATTAAAACAATAAAATAAAAAAGATGAAGCCTAATTACCCTAAGTGAAAAGCGACCCATTTGAGGCAACAAAGGCGGTTTGCTCGCGGTTGCAAGCAATGTCCAGCCACTGCCAATTAGCACCCACCGTGCACCCAAAAAGCTCTAGAGAGCTACTTCGGGATCCTCAACTGCTGCTCCTTCCCGTTCCGACCCGTTTGCTATGACTTGCTATATCCCCACATGTAAATCGCCCTCTTCGTCGGAATGCTCATTGGCCGGTTGCGACTGAGAAGCTCATCAATGTCTATTTTCATAAATTCCCTTCACAAACTGAACCACAAAGTTGCAAGTCAACAAATTTGACAAAAAATTAACAAATTTTAATCCAATTGAAGGAGAAAATTGTGAGCTTTACAAAATGGGTTCTCTGTATGGTTACCGAGGAAATGGAAGAGTGGTTAATTGGGATTTTATCGGCAGCCAACCTGTGAGGGGGGAAAAGAGAGAGAGACAGGGCGGTGGAGATACTTGAGGACTCAAAGTGGACGAGGAAGAAAGAAGCAAGAAAACCGAAAAAAATTCTCACGAATTGGGGTGGGGGAGTTTTGTAGTTACTAGCTGATGATGAGATAAACCAATAAATAAAATTTGAAAAAAAATTGAAATTCCTATATATTTTGAGAAGTGTGCGGGAGTGTTGTGAAATTTTCAAATTTGAAAGATGTTTGAAATTTTGCAAAATTCTTGTCCCGCCTCCTCTAATTTTTTTAGTTAAATGTGTGTGATTTCACCACATATTATGTCCGTGATCGATAACAAAAAGAGGATATGTGTGTTAACAATATTAACCACAAGCATTGTCTGTGGTGGCTTTAGTTTATATACAACGTGCAATATTGCGCTTGGTCATTCACTGCTACTTTACAACGAACTAAGATTTGTTCGTGCTAAAGAATTGTTATTACTACGTGCTTATTATGCCCGTGGTAAATTTGAACTTTTCATAACGAGCTCATAAAATTTGTGGTAAAATTGTTGTGGTAGATGAGCTGTTGTGTCGCGAGGGCACAAACCGAAGAACATGCACAGACACACAATTACTAACTAGCAACGGGGTGTCGATAGTCCATAGATTGTATTGATATGTAATGACCACCAAAACAAATAATTAACCCTAGCCTGCCTGCAAAACCCCAAGAACACATTGATGGGACAGACATGCAGCTGAAACACTTGGTCTCGTTTCATGCATGAGAGAGAGAGGGTACGTACTGTACGAGTGGTGGGTAGGTGAAAGGAGCTTGAATACAACGTGAAGGCTGTTAATGCCGTTTTGTCTCATGCATTGGCATCTTTCCATTTCCCTGCGGAGTTTGGATGGCCCTGTGTCCTACAATTGCAGGGTCACTGCCCTCTCTCTCTCTCTCTCTCTCTCTCTCTCTCTCTCTCTGTGGCATGGGCCTGTGGACTGTGGCGTGGCCTCTACAATATATAAAGGACCATTACCGCACTCTATTTGTGGGCCTGCGGGGGCCTCATTCCTTTTCTCAAGCCCAGATTTCTCATGTACACAGAAAGCTCGACCTCACCCCGTAATACATTACATGCATATGCTTCCACTTAATTGTGGTTTCCTGTACGGTTGGAAAATTTTGAACTTAATTTGGGTCCCATATCCAACTTTCCATACAGCCTGGAAGTGGGGTTCCTCCCTCAGTTACTAATTTTATTTTATTATTAATTACTTATTTTATTAAAGTAATTATGAGATACAATTGTGTATTAGTTGATCTTAGCCCCACAAAAAGGCCAAAATAATTTAAAAGGTTTAGGCAAAGGGCTTTAATCAAGTAAACACAAAAGATTTCCCTTGGGTAAGCCAAGATATGTTTTAGTTTTGCATTATTGCGTAATGGAGTACGGAGATATTGTGGGAGTTACCATAAATAATTTAGGATCGAACTTAAGAAAAACTGAATTAGACGACCAAGTTAGTATTGAAATTTTCATTTATTATCAATGTTTCGAAAAGGAAATTAAGGATCTTTTCAAGACAAGTGTCTCACTTCTACTTTGTAAATTAAAAACTAAAAACCATAAATTTGAGACAAGTTGTTTCGTTTAGAAAATGCATTATTTGAATTAAAATTTAAATGAATTATGTTACTACGTACATTAGGTATGAAGAAAGATAGACGAAGGCTGGCAAAGTTCATTGGCTTGATATGATTAGCACAATGACGCACATTTTTTACTCATTTTACTTCTGTTGACCCTAAAAACTACCAAGCCTACGTGGCTCGCAGACCAAGTAATTAGTAAGCTAACTACGTCCTTCGGTTATGTGCGGGGCATGCCAGCTCGTCCGCCAAGCTCTGCCGAGTAGTGAAATATGTTGATGTGGTGTCGTACGCGCTGCTGACTTCTTGATCTTGCAACTGCGACCGAGGAAGGAACACGTCTCGGCCTTCGGGTTCTAAAGCCTGAAAACAAGGCTGCTAGTTTTATGAAGTTCAATATCAAATTTGGCTTTCAATGTGCCAAATGTAGTAACCTGTAACACCTCACTTCGCCGAGAAGGCTAATGAGATGACCTCTGCCAATAAGGATTTGAAAATCCTTGTTGACCGATACTTGGATAAATAACTAGCCGATCTCGAAGCAGTGTTGTTTATCCAAACTGAAAGTGCTCCTTGATCAGCTGATTCTACGGCTCCAGTGTTGTTTATCCAAACTGAAGATGTCACCGGTTGCCTTCACAGTGCTATTTATCCAAACTGAAGATGTGTTGGCGGAAAAAGAAAAATAAAAACCTCAAGATTGTTGAGAGGTTTCGCGTAGAAAGAGAGTTTGCGCAAGGTAGTTTGTGTGTTGAATTGGAGTGGCTTTTCCGTTGCCACTGCCTCTGCTATTTATAGTAGTGAACCTACTTCTGGCTGAGCTAGAACCACACTCAGATTAGGACTCCTTATCCTAATCTAACTAGGACTAGGCTAATCCTAATTCAATTGGGACTCTGAACCCACCTTCATAATGAACCAGATCCATTCCCTGACTCTCTGTGCCTTTAGCCTTAACACCCCTGGTGGTATAATGATTCAACCTTTATCTTTATCCAAATCAATCCTTTTCGCAAAAGGACTCAACCGAAACTGACTAGGCAACTCTTGATGCCTAGCTGACCCATGATACCCCCAGACGACCGCTAGACCAAGGGTATCGGCCTATTTTGTTGCTCTCAACCCAAATTGTCATTTTGGGCCCAAACATTGCCCCCTCGCTTCTAAGGTCTTCGCCTACAACTCTTGGCCAAACCTCGACCTTAAAGAAGTGAAATCAAACTCCTAGTGTATCTTTTGAAAGATGACGAAAAGTCTCGATTATCCCACCCACTCATGCACATTTATGAAGCGCGATCGCACGGTCTCAATTTTGTCAGATACTCTGTAACGTGGCGACTCCTCAGCTTACTCGTCCATTTTTAATGATGACCCTCGAAACATGCGACCATCAAAATATCCCTTCCCCATTAAATCCGCCGTCACACGCAAATATGCATCCTCAAACCACGAAATCTTCAGTCTCTTCACCTGGATTCTCTGAATATCCATCATGATTATCAAGTTCTCCAGTCGATTTTACCCCTTATTTGAAAATCAAAACGGCTGATCTCTCTATCAGAACGCTTATAAATATCCGACTCTCCTTATTCGTATTTATGCTTTCAGAACTCAAATCTCTTGCCATCCACTCTCTCAAACCTAGAAAACCTCAAAAAGCAGAAACCTACCCAAACTTAGAAAATCCTTCAAGTATTCAATAATGGCCTCCAACGCCTTTATCGCCAAGCTTTCTGAAGAATGCGCCAAGTGCGAAGACTACATCGACTGAAACGCCATCAAAACCTTACGGTTTGAAGGTGATTCAGAGGATTCCCACTAGATTTTGGGCCCACTTTTTAAGGACGCCATCCCAGAAGCCATTACCGAAATGCTCAAGGACCAATGCTTGAAACCCTTGCTCTAAGGGTATGATTGGTCGAAATGGGACTTGGCCAGACCTCAAGGAGCCTTGCCCTCGACCCTTACTCCCTAGGCAGCTTGGGTCGAATGAATGGAAAAGTTCTTCGACACAGAGTGGAAAACTCTTGGCATCTATGATGTCATCAAGCTCTCGACTATTGAGATTGCCATGGATCGGGAGCTTCTTACGGCATCCTTAAGTTTTTGGTGCTCGGCCACCAACATAATGGTACTCCCCCTCGGCCCTATCGGTCCGATTGTGCTCGACATATCAGCCATCCTTGGTACCTCTCCATCTGGTTTTCTAGTTGATGTCGTCCTTCTTGGGTACAATTCGACTTGGACCTTAAATCGTTATTCGATGACCGTGCCGTCGATGCCTTGAAGAAGAATGACCAAGAAGCTTCAAAAGAAGACATCTAAAAGCTGCACAAAAAATTTTTCAATTATAACATAGTCATCCACCATTTTGCTGGCCGAGGGGAAGAAGACCTACGGAAAGGGGAACATGAAGCCTTCCTATTCTATTGGTATAACAAAATTAGTGTTTGTACCAAGTCAAATAAATGCTTGATCGAAAATATGTCGATGGCCGAAGCCTTGGTTAGTGGCCACACCCTAGCTCTTAGCTCGGCCATTCTTGCCAACCTCATGCGCTACCTGGCAAAAACGACCGTCGCCAAAATTGACCTGCACTAGAATGGCCCATTTTGGGTTTTCCAACTCTGGCTGCAACTCTACTTCGCCACCCTGAGGCCAGAAATCTCTAGCTTCACCTCCTCTGAAGCAATAGGCCTCCAATTGGCCTCTAGACCAGCACCTCCTCACTCGGCCGAATAAGTCTTCAAGTACTTCTTCGGCCTAGAAAATCTCTCTGACAACGAGTTCCTGATTTGTCATCGTCATGAATACCCGTCATTTATCAAGCTTCCATCCTTAACATGGGACAAGACCGAAGATGCCAACCTTCGACATAATTGGGGGGCGTTCGTGCTAGCTCGCAACTTTCCTTTGGGTTGTGATGCTCGATGCACGAGTTAGGAAGTCTACCAACCCAAGTTTACCGCTCGACAACTCGTCAAGGATGTCTTGTGCCTTTACTTACCTCTTACTCTCTCCTAAGTCAAGAACATTTCCCTGGTTCGTCCGACAGAGAATGTAAAGCAACCGAGCAAGAATTTCAGGAGAGGTGCACAAAACTCCATCTTCAGTCGAATGTCCTTGAAACTCATAACACCAGCACCTTTGTTGATTGGTGGGACACATACATCCAAGAATTCTTTGGCACACCGGTCAAGGATGTTGTCAAAAAGATCTTCGGCGATCGCCCAAAGAAAAATCTTGCCCCAAAATCCAAAGAAGTGGCCCAAGCTATATTGCTCAAGACCATCTTCCTAACTCGAGTTTATTTACAGTGGACCATCCCATAAAGCGGGTCGTCACGGCCTCAACGGTTGCAGCCAAAAAGAAGTCTGTTCCTCCAAAGAAAACAATAACTGTTCGAACTCCCGTGGCCTTTCCTATTCCAACAGCAGCGACTATTGTGCCATTCCCGCCAAGAAAACGGCCTTTTCCTGAGCCAGGAAAAGCTGAAAATGTTGCCTTACCCCAAAAACATATAAAAAAGAAGGCAAAGAAAGACGAGCGAGAAATTCTTGTGATCTCAAGTCAAACCACAGTGGCAACTGCTCCAAGCATTTCTCTTTCTCCACCTATTGTCGAGGCCTCGGTGAGAGACCCGAAAAATCCTCCAATGGATCAGGCGACTGAAATTCGCCCCACCATTCCAACCGTGATCGAACCAGTCGTCTCTCCATTGGTCGAGAGTCTTGCTGCTCCAAGACCGGCTGTTACTTCCGCTATCGGTCTAGTAACTGCGGCTGTGGGGACGATGGCCACTCTGGCAGACAAAAGCCCTCCCCCAAATCTAAAAAATAAATCAATAGTTGTCGTTGAAGAAGAGGTACAACCATTCTATTAGCAATTTCCCTTTCTAAACTAGATTTCTCAAACTAATGAGCAACCTTTTTATGTCTAGGATGACGAGAACGAGGAACCTTTGATGATAAGGTGCCCCCAACCAGTCGAGCTGTCATCCACCAATCCTCAGTCGGTTGCCGAAACAGCTGGCCAAGTTACCCTCCTGCTATCGAGGCAGACACATGACATGCAATAGTACATTCGATTGAAGCGAAGACAACAATAGAGATGCCGATTCATGCCTAGGATCGTAAGAAACTTCATTATCCTTTTATAAATTTTCTGGTTTAGAATTCTAAACCAAGAAAATATCAAATGTCAGGTGCCCAATTACTCAAAATTCTATGCACCGAAAAATGTTATCTATATTTTCATGGCCACCCGAGTGGGCGTCGAATATGGATAACCTCTATCAGCGACGTGAAATAAGAAGCTCCTTTAAACACTGGGCTCGACTACTAAATTCTCTAGGTTTGAGCAACGAACCAGTAGACATGGCCAAAGTCTCCTCTCAGCAGGTCTTAGAGCGAACCTTCATTTTTCCGCTCTTCTAACTTTAGACTTTTGTAAACATACATTTTTTATATATGTAGCCTTCGTGGGAAATTAAACTCAATGCCCTTATCTCCAGTTCTTCTGGGGCGGCTGGTGCTTCTGCCTGAATAGCCGGGCCTTCTGCATCAATGGTCGAGTCAAATGCCCTTGCCAAGCTACAGGGACTTTTGTCTCTTTCAGAATCTCTAATCCTCGAGCGCAAAGGGCTTGACTCTGTAGAAGAATGCTTGAATGACCTTGCAGCTGATGGTCAACTGAGTAATGAAACTCGAGGCTATTTCGATATTTTTGAAAGAGCTATTTAGGTAGAAGATGACTTTAAGGCTGCATTGGTCGCTTAAGAAGCTCTTCGTCCAGAGGTCAAAGTGATAAAGGCGAAGAACAAATAATTGGCCGACCTTGACCAACAAATTGCCGACCTCAACCTTCAACTAGCCGAACTCTAAAGTCAAAGGTCAGTCGTCGCCTCTGATCTCGCAAAGGATTCTGAGTCAAACAAACCTCTTTTGACTGAATACACAACTAGTGCAAAATGGATCGAGCAACTGAAAATGGACAAAAGAACTCGATAAGCAGAGATCACAATAGGCGAAGTGAGGTGGTTAGAGTTGAAAGCTGCCCTTGAAATCTTCATTCCTTCGACCCATTAGAACTTTGTAAATTGGTCGATCAGTTCTAATTGTACACCTTTTTGTCGAAATTAATGAAAGGAACTTTTATTCTCGCATCTCCTAAGTAACTGGATAATATTTTATTTAGAAATTTTCCATTGATTGGTAGTTTGTGGATCTAGCCGGTCCAATCTCGGAGGTGGTATGCCCCATTGCCGAGAACTTTGTGTACGATGAATGGTCCTTCCCAATTCGGCGACCATTTTCCGAATCTAGGGTTTATAATTCCAACAGGTAACACGGTTTGCCAAACTAAATCTCCATCTCCGAATGTTTTTTGCCTGACTTGTTGATTATAAGCTCGCTCGGCAATCTTTTTCTGTGCCATCAATAAGTTATGAGCATCAAGCTAAACATCCTCCAAGTCTTCTAATTCTTGTCTCATGGCCTGATTATATTTGGCTCTGAACAAACTACTTTGCTCAATTACTCATAATGAATTTATACTTAACTCAACTGGTAGTGTCGTGTCGTGCCCACAAGTTAACGTACACGAGGTCGTC
>JADOBS010301879.1:0-12866 GCA_015708375.1 Cydonia oblonga
TTAGAAACTTAGGAAATAACATTTATAGTTTCATAATTTAATTTAGGTAATCAACGTACCTTAAAACGGAAAGGGCAAAATCGTCATTTCACGTCCTCGGGAATATATTTTGGGACGGGCTGTGACAGGAACATGGAATTGAATTCCGATTACGGAGTAATTCGGTGTTTACTAAATATAGAGGAATCAAAAAAGCAATGGGGCCCACATAAATTTTGGAATTCAATTCCTTGTCTTGATGGAATTGGATTCCCTAGATATAGGTGGTAATCCAATTCCTCCTTATTTGGGTAATCGGAATGATAGTTTTGTTCCCTTTATGCCCTCACTTACTTTTTTTATTTCCAAGACTATCCTTTGTAAACTCATTAAAGCATATAAAATATTTGATTTTGGACATGGATATTTTAGTAATCATACTAGTTTATATTCCGATTCTGCTGAATTAGTAAACAGCCTTATAGAATTCTATTACGATTCTAGAACATTTAGGTAAATAGCTTCAACAGGAATCCGATTCTGACTCCTTCTCATTCCAACTCCTCTTCAATTCAATTCCTTTTCAATTCAATTCCTTCCATATTTATTACCGTTACGTAAACGCGCCATTAATGTACTAGATCGTCTTTTTGACACATTAAAAAATTTCGTAATAAAAATAATAGAGGATCAATATCCATAAGAATAAAAGAGCGTACGACCATGAGATTATGAGTTGTTATGCTTAGGACATTTCCAATGTTGATAAATTTATATGATCTCTATAAGTTGTTGTACTTAAATTTATTTCAAATCTGAAGACTCAACTCTTATATCGGGTTAAATATTATTAGGGTTTCTCTATTGCGCTATAAACTCAACACCCAAATTCAAATTATTTCAAACTCGCACTCTTGTTTGAGTTTGATTATAACTTTTTAGTCGTGTCATGATTGTCATCATTCTCCATTTAACAAATTATTTCTGATTGCATTTATATTTTTAGCTATTTGATTCTTAGTCGAGAATCCAACAAAAAATATCTGAACTTAAGTATACCAGTATATAGGAATATAGGATACATCCAAACAGGTTACATTTTCGGGTGTTTAACAAATGCAAACATTGCACGGGGAGTCAATTTTGATGCTTGAAACATATAACAGTGTCCGTCAGAAAAGAAAAATAAAATGAAAAACATATAAAATTTGATGCTTTTCTTCTATATACAGACTAGGAAAAGACCAAGTAAAGAAAGTGGCAAGACAGCTTTTACGGTTTGATATAAAGGAATCAATATTTACAGTCGCAAACAGTGCTCCTCAGAATTTGATACTCTATATCTTCTTCTTTTACATTCTTTTTTTTAAAAGATACTATGGTAAATTTCATTTCATCAAAATAACAGAGTCACGATACATTGTTTTTCATCAATCTCCCAGATGCTATGTTCAGATTCCTCAACAAGAAGATCAGCAATGATACTTGGAGGGGAATCCAACCATTCACTGTGAAGATCAGCAATGATACTTGGAGGGGAATCCAACCATTCACTACATTGACTTAGAGAAAGACCGATCCTTGCTAGGCAGTGAGTGGCAGAATTTGTTTTGCGATGAGTGTGGGTAATAGTAGCTTTAGTGATTGTGCCAAGGAACGCTTTGCAATCCTCCACAATTTGTCTGATGGAGGACAAACCGAGGCTGGGATCCCTCAGTGCCTCCACAATCTGAAATAAAAAACCTCTATCAGTTTCAAACACTAAGTTGGTATTATTCATACATCTATTTTTATTTTTTATACTTTTTTTTTGTTAATCTTTTATCTTTTGATCCTTATCATTATTCTTTTTAATGATAAAAATTTGAAAAATATTATAAAAAGTGAAAAAATGTGAATATAGCACCACCAAAAGAATATTGCAGATAATGCAGATACTCTTAAAACGAAGATGTTTCTGAACCTGGTCTGTCTTACTCTGAACATTACACAAAACCTTTTTAAACTGTGCACGAATCTTATTCTTAAATACTGTGTTTTATTAGTTAATTACTTAAGTTTTGTTTAATTGTTATTTACAGGTAACCTGAAACCAGATACAATATTGTGCTTTGTAAGTTGTATAAATATATATTTTCTGGTGTAATTCCATCACGTCATCGGTAATACTGAGCTAATAAAATATTAGCAAACCCTAATATAATAAGATGAGACGTAGTCACGTGGCTGCTATCGAGGAGACATACTTTCTGGGATCCTGACAGGTGCCAAAATCACCAGAAAGGCCAAGTGAATCCTGAGAAAATAAAGTACGAACAAAGTGTTAGTATGTATATATGGTGTGAAGTTAGAACTGTGCGAGTCTCCTGTCGCTGTACATGCCAGCCCAGTAAAATTCCACATACGTAGTACAAGTCCAAAGGCACAGGGTAGTCCTCCTCCACAGAATTTTCTTTTTGACTCCTCTCAGTGAAAGCTACAGAGGTGAGATCAAATTAAAGAGTAAAAGTTTGGGCTTCTAATCCGAATGTGTGCCATTGGTTGATTATCTCTGTTCAAATGCAGCAAACGACCAATCATTTAGGCCTTAGGGTTTATGTCAGTCCCTAGGGTTGTATCTTCACTCTTTTATCTCCTTCGCGGGATAAATAGACAACATGAATAACTTTCAGGGAATGATAATAGTAGAGTTGTGATATTTTTAATCAAGAGTTGAATATCAGAGTGTTGGTATCAGAGTAGGTTTGGTTTCTTATTGGGGGTTGAATCTGTTCTTGGTAATTAGTTTGTTAGTTTTGTTCGTTGCGCACTCTGATATTCAACTGCAAGCACATCTGTACTGTGTTGAAAAATTATAATGCATAATAATACATGAATGACTTTGATACTGCAAGAATAGCTTTTCCATTATAATTCCTCACAAACCCTATATCTCTGGTTATTAGCCATAGCATGGTTTAGAGACAAAGATTCCTAATCCCCTTGTGGTTATCATAATTTTGGTAATATAGCTATAAACATGCCAAGTATAATGCATGAGAAATGCTAGATCGTGAATTTATTTGGACCATTCATATTTATGTGACTTAGAAAAATATTAACAATCAGAACCAGCACTTGGTGCATTACTTTAATGGTCAACCCTAGTCAGACTTAAAATCACGGGTCGAAGAGTGGAGGAAGCTCTGAGTGCTAGTACTGTAGTAGGGTACACAGCTGTGGATATATTTGGTATTGGCAGATAATAATAAGCAGGCGCGTGGAGGTAGAGCTAGGGTTTGGCACAGGCCGGGAGGGAAGGTCAGGGACAAGCCCCAGAACCTATATACAAAGGTGGCAAAAGCAAGAAAGTGAAAAGAAAATAAAGCTAATGTCTAAAGGAAAAGACAGGATTGGAATATGAGTGCACAAAACAATTGAGACACCCCAACCACCCATCATGTTAGCAAAGCTGGGAGCACCACCAACCTTACCTATATATCCATCTATCTTCTTCGTGATTTGACTTCACTAGTTATTCACCCAATAATATGTTCCTTTTCTTTCCAAGTTTCCAACACTTCCAACACCATGGACTCTGGGATCCCTCTTAAGTAGAGCATAATAATTCGTATAACTTAGCTTTTTATCATATCTCAAATTATAACCCTAATTTTTAACATGAAAAAGATAATTATTGTGGAGATATTTATGTACAAAATGAGGTAAATGTTCGGATTTCATTCTACAACGCGTGATTGATTTATATATTGTTTCTTTGACATTAGGTTTAACCTTTTAATTAAGTTTTTTCTTTTAGATTTGGCTAACGAGTCGTTTTTATGTCATACATATTATCTTAACAGATAGTATCGTGTCAAAACCATTATCTTAACGACTTTTTAACGGGTGACCCGATAATAACCCAACTCATTAACATGTTGTGTCGTTTCATGTCGGGTTAATGGGTCATGCAAAAAAATTTCATGCCCAATGTATAGACTTGGAAAACGGATCGTGTTCTTTTCGTTTATATGTCATAACATTTATCTTAACGAGAGTCTTAACATGTGATATCCTTTATCTTAACGAGAATCTTAACAAGTGACCTGATAACGACTTAATTCGTTAAAATGTGATTCAATAATTATCCGAATCGTTAATAAATTAACCTAAAATGTATTTTTTTTTCATATTATTTCATGTCGAATTAACGAATCGTGCAAAAATTATCATGCTTCACATGCATAAGAAAGTAGGGCAACTTGTTACTGTTAGAAGGAAAGCATCGTATGGTAATGGTTCAGTGACTTTCTGCCCCCACAAACCACAAAAAGAAACTGGCCAGTTAAGCCTTTAAAGATTTTTTTACCCTTTTCACATGACATTACCAAATTGCAACTGTAGCATCCCACAACCACAAAAATGCAACGTAGCATCTCGTCCCACAACCACAAAAAGAAGCTGCCCAGCATGACCTTTTAAGATAGTTAGATGGCATCGATATTCTCCTTCCTTTTTTTGGTAAAAGATATTCTCCTTCCTTGTTATCATATTTTAACTGTTTCATATATGATTTGCTTGAAATACTGCAACAGGAGCATCCTATGCAAGTTCTTTCCAACAACCAGAAAAAGAGCTGCACAGCTGACGCTTTTAAGATAGTTAGATTCTCCTATTGGAGGCGTGTCTAGCTAAAGGGATAACTTTGAAAGTAGCTTTAACATTGCTAATCCATTGAGGGGCCCTAATGAGGGAGAGATAGGACAGTTGGAAATGGAGTGGAGGCCACCAGAGGTACAGGGCATGTGAACTCTTTGGGGTCCCTTTCCTAGCCAGATTATATTTTCCAGGATATAATGAATACATGATGAATCATGCATGCAGATGCCAATATATTTCTTCCACATATTCTTCAAATTATTAACTGATATGAGATAAAAAAAAACCAAATAAATATCTTCCTTTGAGGTGTTGAAGTAACTGGTCGAGTAGTTCAGCAAATATCACATTTCTACTTAACAAAAAAAGAATATCTACATTTCAATTAATGTGCATTTGATGATAGTGTTGTAAGATCACCTAGCTGTGACATTTTGCAGTAAATTTCTTGCCTAGCCAAATGGAAATGATTAAAACACTTGCACACAATCCATGGTTATATGCAGTAACTTTGTTTTCAGGAGAAAACTAATCTAGGGCATGATACATATTTCTATGTCAACCGCAGTACCGGATGTATGATACATAGTTATGTCAGAGTAAATGTAGAAATATAGAGAATAATTTGAATGATGATTTTGAGGTATGACTTGAATGATTTCCTTAAAGTGTTATTTGTCCCCACTCGAATGAGTTTGCTAAAGAGTTCTTGGCAAATCACTTCCAGGATACAACAAAGTATAAAATATTCGATTAGCAAAACCGAATTATATTCCCTTAGAAATAATTAGAAATAAATTGTATGAATGTAATGGAGAGAGAAGAGAGTAAGGAATGTAGAAACAAACTTCTAAAAATTGTGTGTGAAACATTATGTCACAATAGATATTTATAGGTATTAAAGCACCCGTTCATCGAGTTCTTTCATTTTAGATGAAGATATACAACCCCTTTTAATAGTGTTAACCCAAAAGACATGTCTTCTATTTAAAAATTTTAGAAAATAAATATTGACTAATTACATCTTTTAAATCTACTCATACAATTTAAGTAAACATCATATCTTTTAACCAAGAGTTGCAATTCAACCAACCGGTACTATTATTTTCGCACATACATGCTGCACAATGCAGCATCAAGTCACATACACCCACATTCACTCGAAGAGAAGCAACGGTTGGGCAAATACCCTACTTTTCAACCAACAAATATATGAATAAATATTCAACAATCCTTCCCTATTTTAAGAATATATAATAAATGGTATTACAATAATTCTCTATTTATAATTAATCACAAGCATACCGATATAATCATGCATACAATAAATGTGTCTTTCAAATTAAACCTTTAATTAGTGTAAGTAATTCAAAGTTATAACGAATGCAATGATGACGTAAATTTAAACCAACTATTCGTATGTTAAAACCAAAATCACTTCCTTAAAAAGAAAATTTTGAACTAATTAAGCACTATTCTGATAATTAGGTTATTTATTTTTAACTCACTCGATTCGTAAGGAGTTTTGGTACAGTCAAAGTACACAATGTTGTATATTGTGCAGGAGAATGATTTATGCACCGTTTACAATCGGAGCCCAAATGTTATATTTTGGGGATACGATTCAAAGATTCTAAATATCCAAATAACAATGGTTTGCTTCTGCTGCTTGCAGTTGCAGACAAAAGTATGGAGGCAAGCAAGTGAGATCACGTGCCTGGCATCTGGAGAAGAGCGCGTGGGCATTGGTGAATGCAAAGGGAAGGATCATGGAATCTCTTGACAAAGCCAATACGTCATCAACATTGACGAGAGAGACCACAAGAGTTTGGACTCGAGCTGTGAGTCCAAATAACCCAACAGGCATTGCTGTGACCTATCACATAGGAAAATCCTAGTAGTATTAACAGATCTTCATATTTGATCCCTTGTGTTCTTTATAGGTCACGTTGCCCTAGTTACTTTATAACGAGCATGTTGCTGTGACGATATCTTAAGTCAATTACCTATTGTTAAGTGTGATTTAAGTAGAATGAAGTTATAATTGTGACGCTATAACCTATCACCTATAATATGTGAATGCGATGATAGTATCAACATTTCTTCTTTTTGTTTAATTCAATTATTTTAGCATGCTAACTTATCCAACTGAGATGTTACAATTACGATATTTCAAGTCAATCATGTTTGCAGCACATATCTACATAGGGACCCAAATGGCCCTGGAACCCTTCAGAGGTCGGGGGGAATAGCAAGCAAAGATCCTGCAAATATCCTTTTGGATGTTTGGCACATGACTTTTGTGCTCCAAGTATTTGATGTAATGTTTCTCGACATATCTAAATAGTACTGCGCCGGGGGTCTTGAGAGAACTTAGTAGGGCAACAACACTTGGTAGATGTGGCTTGATAGAGGACGAGATGCACACCACATGCTTGACAACATGCACAATTGAAAAAAAATATACAAGATTTGCGAGTTGTGCGCTCTATTTTCTTTTCCAATCAGACCTCAAAGTTAGAAAGAACCTTAGATTTGTCACTACATGCATGGTTACATTCAATTTACATGCAACTAGATGTAAAGTTTGTAAATTGTGACAATTTTCTAAATCAATCACACATGGTTAAATTTAACTTACCTATATATAACGGAGTGTAATTGCAACCATTTTCTAAGCTAATCATGCTCGCTCAAGTTCAATTTATGTACACCGAGAATGTAACTGAAATGTTATACCAAAGACCCAAACCACTTATAAAGTGCCATGTAAAAAAACTATAACACGTTGCAAGCTTAATTGACTTGAGCTATGTTTATAGATTGAAGGTAAATTTCTCTCCTCCACGTCTTACAAGAAGAGAGAGGAGATAGATAGAAACTGATGAAGAAAACCAAAACCAAGCAAAACTCCAAAAATGCATTATTTGCAATTCATTTGATCCGACGGTCAAAAATTAAGAGAACGTGTTGAAAATAAAACGTGTTGCGTAAATACACCGCTCTTTCTCTCTCTGCGCCTATGTCTGTGCGGAGGTGGTGTCATTGTATGTCGGGAGAGAAAGTGAAAACACAAAGAGAAAAGAAAAGGCAAAGGCATCTGCCAAAACTCTGTCTCTCTATTTGGTTGCACCCTTTGCAGTGAGTGTGGCCTCTCAACTCTGTAAAAAAAAGCTCTGTTCCTACTTTAGGAGTGAGAAAGTTAAGAGAGAGAAACAAAGAGAGGGTGTCTTTCTGTTTGTGGTAGAGGAGCAGAGCAGAGAGGTCGACATATATAAAAGAGAGATGCAGCAGCACCTGATGCAGATGCAGCCTATGATGGCAGCCTATTATCCCAACAACGTCACTACTGATCACATTCAGCAGGTCCTCCTCCTCCTCCTCCTCCTCCTTCTTCTCTTCTGCTTTTTTCTCGGTTTTTTTTTCTCTGCAGTTTTGCTTCTGCACTTCCATTTGGTTTTTGGTTTCTCCTGCCATTTTCTGTATCCACTTATTTAAAATAAATTAATTTACCCCTCTTTTCCAATCTCTAAAGTAATGATTTTTGGTATGCTTAATGGGTTTTTCTTGTTTGATTATTCTTGGTATGTACATGTATCAATGGATGTTTCTTCTGATTTTTTGAAAGTTTCTTCATAATCTCATCAAGCTAGTTTCTTTGTCTGTTGCCAAGTTTGTGTCCTGTTTCTTAGTGAAGTTTAAATGGATGTTGAGGATGCATACCTGGGTTAGGCCATTTGATTACGACGGTGTGCCTATCCCCTTGCACCAAGTTCGAATCCCCCTCCCGATAGTTTAGAATGTCGTCTCGTAAGAAAAAAGGGTGTTGAGAACTGATAAATGGTTTCTTTTCATGTTGGATATTTTGATTTACTCTATATGTTATTTATAGTGTGTAGATTTGTTACAAGGAAAACTTCAGCTCGTTTGGAAGTATTTTAAAATATAAACGATTTTGATGAAAATGTTTTTGGAACCGATCTTAGTAAAAATGCAAAGTGAATCCTGGAAATGCGTTTGAAGTTGCAGGAAGCACTTTAAGGGTTTTGGGCACACTTCTAAACGAGCCCGATTCTTCTGTCTGTTGGAAATAGTGATTACTCACATAACCATGCATTTTCTTGTGCCTCATGAGTTTATCTAGTGTCCTTCTGGCTGCAACCTAACTTAAAGAGTGCTGCTTTTGTTTCTGTTTTGACAAGTTGTGACTAGTGAACTAGATTTGTACTTTCATTTACCCGTCGGTTTCTCGAAAAATCTTTGATGGCATCACTAGAATTATGAAAGTATTTAGCTTGATCCTTACAGATTGCATTTACATTATGTGCATCGGTTTTGGTTGGCCATTTGATTCCATTAATTTTGTAGGACATAAGTTGAAGGTTTTGCTAGTTTCTTCGCATTTTGGACTAAATTGGCTGATCTAGTTTAGATTTCGAGTTGCACAAAAAATTCGTTACGAAATAGCAAATTAGCATACTCAAAGACTAATCATTTGTAGTTGCACCGAAATGGTAGCTATGGATTGGTTTAAAACTAAGATTATCTGCTTAAAGTGCTCGTTTGGCGTGTTGTTCGGGCACCAGAACAGCGAAACCTTCAGGATTCTGTTCCTTTGAATGTTTCTAACGCAGGTCACGTCTTCATCTTGTTATCGAGCATGCTTCCAGTGTCGGTTTTCAGATAAGTGAGCAGCTATTTTGTCGACCCTGCAAAAGTTTGTCTAGTGATAGGAACTAGTGACCAATAATCTTTCTTTTGCACAGCAATGGTGTCATTTTTTATTTGTCTCTTTCGGAATGTATCACTTGCCCCAGTTGCTTACTTCCCCTCTTTCTCATAAATTTGAGTAAGCACTGTTGTTGGATTGATTCAGTTGGTTTGGTTACACATACTACTAATAATCGTACTTTGATTCTGTTCGTCAGCGTTACTGTGAATTTCTTACTCAGAAATTTTAGAACCTTTTCGTTTACGGCTCTTCTAGTCTGTATTATATTCTTGTTATCCTATTGTTAAATACCTTCCTTTAATTTTCCTGCAGTACTTGGACGAGAACAAGTCGTTGATTCTGAAGATTGTTGAGAGCCAGAATACCGGGAAACTGAGTGAATGTGCAGAGTGAGCATTTTATTTCTTAATTAACTGGTGCTTTGCTTATCTTTTGTTATAACTGAGTGCTATTGATTAGCTGCATGCTGTAAGTTGACACCCTCTTGCCTACAGTACCGGATTTATGAGCGTGCATCATTTAGTTTAATGGATACTATCGATTTCCACAAATTATGATTCTGTTTAGTGTGGCAAACTTCTGTTTTGAGTATGTACTTTGTCAGAAGGATGCCGTAAATTCTTACCATGGCATAAATTAAGCCTTTTTGAAGGATGCCACTAAATTACTGCAAGTGATGGATGCCATTTATAACTATTTCGAGTACATAAAAGGTTGCGAAAACATTGTTTTAGTTGAACTCTGATTGCAATATATATATATATATATATGTTAGGCTCGTTTTAGCTTGTGTCAAAAAGCAGAATTTTTATGTTTAAACTGCTAGACGGGTCAGTAATCGTTTGCAATTATTGCAGGAACCAAGCAAAGCTACAGCGGAATCTGATGTACCTGGCTGCCATTGCTGATTCACAACCCCCGCCTCCTACCATGCATCCTCAGGTACAAAACCTCATTTCCGAAAAAACTTATAAACTTGAAGGGCACCGACTGAATCTGTTAAGTGTCACCGCGTAATTCAGTGTCCTGAAATTGTACGTTTCCTGATTGTTTTCATGAAATGCTTTGTAGTACTCTTCCGCCGGCATGATGCAGCCAGGAGCACATTACATGCAGCAACAAGCAGCTCAGCAGATGACACCACAATCGCTCATGGCTGCGCGCTCTTCCATGATGTACTCCCAGCATCCGTTTTCAGCTCTGCAGCAACAAGCCCTGCATAGCCAACTTGCTATGAGTGCTGGAGGAAGCGCGGGACTTCACATGCTCGGGAATGAGGGAAATAATGCTGGAGGCAGCGGGCAACTTGGGGCTGGAGGGTTTGGTGATTACGGACGCAGCTCTCCTGGAGAAGGCATGCATAGGAGGATGGCCGGTGGGAGTAAGCAAGATATGGATGGGAGAGGCGGGAGCTCTGGAAGCCACGGTGGAGATGGGGGTGAGACTCTTTACCTGAAATCGACCGATGACGGGAATTAAGCGGTGAAATGATGGACATTGGTCTGTTATCATCTGAACTTAGGGAATTAGGTGAGGAGACGAAGTTAGCCGAGGAGGGGAAAAAAACTTGTTGCTTAAGGCACTTGTGTTTTATCTTTTGAGTGTTTATCCTCAAAACTTGAACTATGGTTTTTTTTTTAGTGAGACAATGCAGTTATGGTAGTATATCATGTAAATTTTTGCAGGCTAACTTCTTGATGCGCTTTCTTTTTTATGTCGAAATCGTGCCTCAATTCGTTGGGTTATTATGAATCAAGATTTCAGAGAGATGGATCAACAGTCTTCTGTTAATCAACACTAAGGTCTCGTTTGGCAGTTCGGACTGTACTGACTATTTCTGTTGGATAGGATAAATAGCCACCGGATAGTACTGATTAAATTAGTCGGGCGTTTGATGCAGTATCGAACAAATGATCGTATTATTTGTACTATGTTTGGCATTATACCGGATATGAGAATCAAACTTAAAATAAAATTAAAAAACAATTAAAATCATCTCTTATGTTCCCCAAATCTCTCCGTCGCACCCCCCAAATCCCTCCCTCTCTCCCTTCTTCTTCTTCGTCTGCTCCCTTGAACCAAACCCCACCACAAAGGCAGCAACAAGAAACCCAGCAAAATGATGACACTGAAGCAGAAATTCCATGCTTTAGAGGGGAATCAGTGCAGCAAAAACCCATATGAAATAAAAACCCAAATTTTGAGTTTCTAATCCATTGAAATCAAAGACCCAAATGAAATCTCACCCAGTTTTGAGCTTACCCACCACACATCAACAAAATCAGGGAACAATTAAGCTAAAAACTCAAAAAATGTCTTCAGAATAGGACCGGCATGACTTGGCTTTGATCTGCCATCTCTGGATTCCGTTAGAAATCTTCATGATGCTGATCAGAGATGGGGATGGAGAAAGAGGGGGAGAAATGAGTTAGCGATCTACGTAGCAGATGGCGAATAGGTTGGAGAAGAGCGATCGTGCTTTCGTTTTAGACGTGAACGGTGAACCTGACTAAATAATACCAAGGTTTTGCTTGGGATAAATAAGCAGGCGTATGGGGTATTAAATAGGGGGGCCAGACTAATAATCCGATGCTTATTTAGTACGAGACTCACCAAATATCTGTTTTGTATTATATAGTACTATCCGATGTCTTATAAGGTGTGCTAAACGAGACCTAATAGTTTAAAAAAGTCTACAACTTGCAGTATCGCACAATACAGAAGGTGTGGACGTTTATCACAAAACGGTCTCATTACAATTAGTAGTGGATCTATTAGTTATATGTTATGTCAAATTTCCGGCGCTGAGATTTTTACATTCATCAACAAAGCGATCACTTCAAATGTAAAACTCGACATTAATTAATATTGATTTTACTTCACTAATGTAGTAAGGTACAGTATAAGCTTACTACAGTGCAAAAATGCTAGGAGCACATGAAATTCACAATATCATAAACACTCAAAAAGAAAAAAAACAGAGGAAAACAGAGTCCTCTGTTTACTTTCATCACACATAAACACATGGAGGTTGGTAACTGCTCAAGCTTTCAGCAACTGCTTCCCATAAGTTGTTTTCATCCATAAGCTGATCGGAAACAGCGGCTGGCGCAGGCGGAGGAGGGTGGTCCGAAAATCTGATCATCGTATCTGGTCTCGAGGCTTGTTCTTTTTCATGAGTGGCGGTGCATTCTTCATCAGATGGAGTGTTGGCATTTTGGCCTGTGAATTGCTGAACAATTGCTCTGAACTCAGAAGCACTTCTGGCTTGGACCATCATAGGGCTGGAGATGTACTTGATCATGGGTTCTTTTGATTTGGTGGGTTTTTTGCTTTGATGATCAGGCTGAGATTGTTGGTGGTGATTTTTGAGTTGTTCCATTTTTTTAGAGAGAGAGAGGAGAGAGAGGACTAAT
The DNA here is from genome assembly GCA_015708375.1 of Cydonia oblonga. Classification (NCBI taxonomy): domain Eukaryota; kingdom Viridiplantae; phylum Streptophyta; class Magnoliopsida; order Rosales; family Rosaceae; genus Cydonia; species Cydonia oblonga. Next base: position 12,769 of record JADOBS010301879.1, read on the forward strand.
TTTACGCTTACTTGGTCATATGAGAAACACACACATATATATATATATATAGAGAGAGAGAGAGAGAGAGAGAGAGAGAGAGAGAGAGAGAGAGGGAG
>JADOBS010301880.1:0-12866 GCA_015708375.1 Cydonia oblonga
CCGTGGGTCGTCAGGGTGGGGGGTGAAGCAGTCGCGTGGGGGGGGGGGGGAGAAGCAGGGTGAGGTCGCGCGAGGGGGTGGGGAGAAAGGGTTCTGGGTTTGTGTTGAGGGGTGGTTGTGGGTTTCAAATTTTATTTTTTGAATTTAAGATTCAAGTTTTTTTTTAATTAAAAAATTATTATTATTGCCACGTGATGTGCCACGTTGGCAGCCACATCAGCACTTAACGGATCAATGGATGGAAAATGTAACGGATGTATTATTTTGAAATAAAATGGTACTTAAGGTATGAAAGTGAAATGTTTTGAAGATATTGTAAGGAATTGAAATAGACCCCAAACCTGAGGTATGAAAGTGTAATTTACCCTTAAAATTAAGTTAAAAAATAAATAATAATTTAAGCTCAAGGGGTAGGCTAGCGACAGAGAGAGATCATGCCAACCAAAAACCCATCGATGTAATGACCGAGCTGAGGACGTCATCCATTGTCGAGAAACTTCCATTTTTTTCTTTCCTAGATTGGCTAATCTGTGTACCATCCAAAAAAGAAAATCATTTTTTTTGGGACCAATTTCTGATCAATCGGTTAATTGGCCATTATCAACGCTCGTCATTTTCTTCTGTCAAACCGAAAATGATCATTTCATTGTCCCATGAAAGCAATATATAATTAAAAATAATAATAATCATAAAAAAAGGTTAATTAAAAAAATTAAGGAATGTGACCCAAAAATAAAGCACTTGACGGTCTAGGTCCAGCTCAACAGATTAAGCCTTGGTTTGGTACTGAGATGATTCTGAAAAAAATGGCTATAAAAAAAAGGTAGGAGTTTTTTTATGTTTTAGTTTTTTTTTCACAGTTTTGGGTAAAAAAAAAAGCTAAAAACACAAAGCTGCAAAACCCAGCTTTAAAAAATCAGTTTTTTTTTTCACATCTGTTATAAAAGTTTATTAAACACTATAATACTGTTTTTTTTTTCAAAAGCACTTTTACAAAAAAAGTTACCAAACACTCTGCTGCTTTATTTCACAGCTGCTTATTCTCACAGTATAGCAAAATCAGTTTTTTTTTTAAAGCACAGCAATACCAAACTAGCCCTAAATCAACTCCTGGAGGGCTGACTCGTCATTTACCCACCTTGACTTGATTACTCTACCTCCCACCGCACACCCTCTATTACGGAACTGGAACCCCTTATGAGCTTAAGAAGCTAAGCCTCATGAGCAAGGGATCTGAATTGTTAAAATTTAATCTAACGATTGCAATTATTATAATGTTTAAAGGGCTTCATGTTTGTAACGGTTGGATCAAATTTTAACGGTCCAGATCCTTTGCTCAGTAGACTTAACCTCCTAAGCTCAGGAGGAGATCTGGTTCCCTCCACTACGGCCACAAAGTATTCCCTCCAACGGCCACGATCTCCCCGCACCTACCAATCCGCTCTCTTTCCCTAAAATACCCTCCGTAACGTTATAAAAACCGGTCGTTACCCGCGTAACGTCGTTGTGAAAGGTGAAAGCGCAAGGACCTTGTTGTCACAAAAGTTCCCCCTCCCATCAGTTTAGTGGCCGAGTGAGAGTTCGAAAAATGTCCTGAAGCGGCTTCAGAAAAGCGAGAGCGAGAGGAGAGAGAGCGTGGAGACAGAGACTTCCTTCTTTTTCTTCGACCTTTCTTGCTGTTATCGTTCTTGTTCTATTGCACTGCAAGCTTCTGTCAATGCGTGCTCTTATATTCTGAGTCGCTGAGTCGAATCGTTCACCGAGTTACTGAAAAATGTTGGACGGGCTGCTGGGCCGTGGATTTGCCTCCAAATGGTTTGCGTTTGCCCTCAGATCTCTCTCCATATACAGTTGCATGATTTGCATCTACCTCTGTATGTATATCAGAATAGAAATATAAATGTGCTTATATATATTCTGCATGTTTTGATTTGCAGCAAATCGCTGATTAAATTGACGAAGACTCGGATCGATGTGATACGGAGGAAGAGGAACGCGACGCAGAAGTTTCTGAAGAAGGATATCGCTGATCTGCTCACCAATGGCCTTGATATCAATGCTTTCGGAAGGGTGAGATTGATTGATTACTCTGCTCTTCGATTTTGATTCTTTGATTTCATTTCTTGGGTGCAATTTTGAATTTTCTGTAATCTGTTTGGTCGCCGAGAAAATTTGTTTTTCTGCCTTTTTGTATTTTACAATATTTGCTCTTTGAAAAGGATAAGCATCGTTGGATTAAATTAAATAAAATGTGCAAGGTTTTTTTAATTAATCGGAAATCAGACAAAATATGTTGGTGATGTGGACTAAGTTTTGTTTTGCCTACTTGTGCACCTAAAGCAAGAGTATGCTATATTTGGTAAATGCAGGCTGATGGACTCACAGCGGAGTTGATCCTTTCTTCGTGTTATGATTTCGTTGAGCGATGCTGTGACTTGGTGCTCAAGAATCTTTCAGTTATGCAGAAAGAAAGGTACACCTCGTTCTTGAGCTGTCGTGGGAATTTAGAGATTGTTTGCTGCCAAAACCGATCACTCAATTTTCTTTACCTATTTAGTGTGCAACCGCTCTTTTGATATTGGATTGGAACACTTTATACCAATTTTATGCTATTTTAATATGTTTCTTCTCTACATGTTATGGTCAACTTTGTGAATTATTGTGTTATATGATATGCACATTTGTATAATTTGTGGCTGATTGTGTTAGAAGTTGCAAAAATGGGTGTAGATTTAGTTGACATTTTCTCGTTAAGTGGCTTGATAAGATACGTTGTCCCTGTTGATGAGAAAGGAGACATCAAGTGAGGTAATTTGTTTCGACTAGGGGAAATACCTGTTGGGAAAATATTGGTCTCAGTAAAAATGCGTAAACACAACTTGTCTATGGTTCTGCCCCAGATATTTTCAGCTGATTCTATGTCATTGCTCCATTTTATCTGTTAACCTGATATTTCTCTAATATCATGCACATTAGGAAATAATCCCAACAATTTGTTCGGTTTCCTGCTAAAGGAAATGACAGTCCTGTAGTGAAACTCAAGATAACGTTCCCTTTGCTACGCTATTTTCTTTGTAGTGATTGCCCTGAGGAATGTAAGGAACCTGTGTCATCGCTGATGATTGCTGCTGCAAGGTTCTCTGATTTACCAGAGTTGCGTGACCTTAGGCAACTTTTTCAAGAGAGATACGCAAATTCTCTGGAGTATTTTGTGAATCAAAAGGTAATTCTTTATCAACATGCTCATATAGAACTTTATGCATCCGTAACTGCTTTAAGCTGACCTATTGCATTATTAATTGATAGTTTGTTGAGAACATAGCTTCAAAGCCTCCTACACTGGAGAAGAAGGTTCAGTTATTGAAGGACATAGCAGTAGAGTTCTCAATAAATTGGGACTCCAAGGCCTTTGAACAGAGGATGGCAAAACCTCCTCCTGTGTTTACACAGGTATGTCCTACTCTGTTGTTGCCATAACACCTATATCAGATAGAATGAGGAATTCATGGTCAAAAGCATTGCTCTCTCAAATTAAACGTCACTTGTTGTGGACTGGACCTTGCAGGACAAGCCAAAAACTTACGGGCCTTCCCATATTAGTGAAGATAAAAGCAAATTGTCTACTGGGAAATCTGCAGTCCCAAAAGGAGAACATAATCTTTTACCCACAGAAAGGAGATTTGATCTTAATGATGCTCAGAAATTACACAAGGAGAAGCTCGGTACTGTATTGAAAAAAGATGATCACGTTGCTGAAACTAGGCATAGACCCTTTGGAATAGAACATAAGTCTCTCAGTGCCAGGGAAGATATTGTCATGGAAAAAGATGGCCATGGAATTTTGTTCCGGGAAAGGCAAGAATTGGCTTCTCACAAATATGAAGCATGGAATAGAAAGGAGGACAATCACGTTCATCAGACTAGGCATAGACCCTTTGGAAAAGAACACAAGTCTCTCAGTGCCAGGGAAGATACTGTCATGGAAATAGATGGCCATGGAAGTTTGTTCCAGGAAAGGCAAGAAGTTGCTTCTCACAAATATGAAGCTTGGAATAGAAAGGAGGATGCTCCCCCAAAGTCAGTTAGATCAGACAGTTCATCTCAAGGAAAAGGACAGGAAAGGCATCACGAGAGGGGGAACAATGTTCCTAAAAGAGACTTCCATGAAGCTTTACCTCGTGTACAGCCAAGTGCTGCTGGACCTCATGTGAAAAGCAACGGTCAAGGCTTATTTGCTGGTGACAATTATGGTGGCAAACAAAATGACGCAAAATTAGGAATTAAAGAAGAAGAGACGCCTAAGTTGAAGCCCCCCTACAATTATGGGGTCCCTCCTCCGTATGTGAAACCGAATGCCAAAGCAAAAGATAGAAAACATGAAGTGAAGGATGGTTCTGGCAGTAAGCGCATCACTCAGTATCCTGTAGCGTATAACATAGCCCTTGTTGACAATATACTTAGAGGGGTAAACGTAGGATCTGATGATGAGGATGAGAAGCCTGCTGGTACAAGAGTCAATAGTCATGATCATGAGAAGGATCGTGCTCATCGGGATGATGCATCTAGCAACCACATACCAAAACCAAGATCTTCTAGGAGGAGACACTCAAGATCACGGTCCTCTCACAATGATGCTGGAAACAGTGAAGATACAGAAGTTGCAATCAGAAAAACAAGAAGCAGGAGAAAGGATGAGTCACGACGTGGTCTGCAACTGTTGTTTGATGACGAGCACTATAAGAAGGATGAAGAAGAGAGGAGAATGGACGAGCTTCTGATTCATTACAGTAAAAAGCCATCTAACTTGGACTCAGAATTGTCAAGAAGAAAGTCGAGAAGTCGTCACGCACAGCATGCAGGCACTGGGGTTGGTGAATCCCCAAGACACGCAAGCAGAGATGAGTCGGAAATGGTTCCAACAGCAGTAAGATCAGTTTCCCTTCCTCATGAACATAGCGGTCCATCAGAGGCACCCAAAGTATTTGCTCGTGCAGCTTCGTTTCAACCCGACAGGTCCAATCCAGCTAAGCATGTGCATCCCAAGCTACCAGACTACGAAGATTTGGCCGCCCAATTTGCAGCCCTGAGAGGAATGTAAAGGGTAAAAGCAAGAATCGTAACTGTATGAGCTCGATGGCGACCATTGTTTCCGGTAGTTGAGTGGCACAGTGGCTTCCGACGGTTGGTCTTTTCTACCTCACACTATCTAATAAATCTTACATTACCGAAATTTCAAATCGTTGGAGTCATCATTGTAGAATTTGTTGTAGTGTCTTGAGTTTCAATGGATAATTGAGTTTGAGAATTCAGAATGCTTCTTGTTGAGTGGTGTTCATCATAAAACACCTTCGGAAATTTTTGTCCTCGGTCAAGGATAGAGAGGTAACTTTGTGGTTTAGTGTTATTGCCAAATGACTAATTTGACGTTGATTGTCAGAAGGGAAAGCCTTTACATTCCCCAGGACTATTTTCCCCTCTACATTCCCTTCCCTTGTCATGGGTAACGTACTCAGTGCTCAGCCTCCAATATAACACCAGGACACTCTTCCCCTCCCTCAGTCCACCAGAGTCTAGAGAGAGAAAGTGAGGGGGAGATAGAGGGAAATGGAGGGCACGTCGAAGGTGATAATGGGGGCCACACTGGTGATGGTGGTGACCCTCGCCATAGCTCTCCTGGTGCTGCTGGCCGAGCTCTCCTGCTCACTCCTCCGCCGCCACCGCCAGCACAAAAACAACAGCTACTCCAACACCATCGCTGACTCTGCAGCCGCTCCTCCTCGTCTGCCCTCAACACGGCTGTCTCAAGACCACCCAACCGGCCCTTCTATGGGCGGCTTCTTAGGCATTCTTCGCGCTCCGAGAAGCTTCCTTTCCCCACCAGTTTCTTCCAAAGAAGAAGACAGTGCAGGTACAAAGAAGCAGCACTCTCGGCTACTCCAAGTTTTCGACATCCCGGTCCAAAACCAAGAAATATTACCAAGCACATCTCCCTGCCATGTAGGGATAATTATGTCAATCCCCTCCCCATCAATTTCTTTTGTAACTTCCCCGCAACCAACCCCAGATGACAAAATTAGTCCCAGTCACGGTGCTAATTGTAACGAAAAAGCTGGTGGCGGCAGTGGTGGTGGAGCTGCAGATACATTTCCAACCCCATTTACGACAACAAAGCGATCGGCAGGGCAAGCGGAACAAACACTCCTTTCCAAACGCCGGACATGTCGCCATCAAGGATGAAAATGGGGGGTGGTTCTTCTTCAAGCTCCGGCTATGAAGAGGTTGCGCAACCAACCCCCTCAGGTCCGTCAAACCCAATTACCACTCCTCCTTTGACTCCGATGAAGAAGCTCCCTGCGGAGGCTTGCTCTGTTTCTCACAGAGCAAGGTCTCTAGGCACTTCCGGCAGTGATTCCAATAGTAACAATGTCTCTCCTCCTCCTCCTCTGGTTCTCCTTCCACTTCTCCTTCATGGTGATTAATTAGAGCTTTTGTTTTTCTTCGTTTTTTCAATTTTTTTTTTAAATTTTAGTTATATGGTTTTTTTCGTAGCAAATGCGAATTAGGTAGGTTGGTTAGTGAATTATTTTTGTATCCGGTTTTGTGCATCCAAGTTCGACTCTCTCTTTGTAATCCTCCTCCTCGTAGTTTAGGATATTATCTTGTGACAAAGAGATGGGTTTTTTGTGATCTACAGTGGGAGAGAATAACTTCCATGCTGGAGCAGTTCTCATACTGAGCAGTTTTACGTGGGTTAGGTGTGATCAAATACATAGATCTATTTTTGATAGAGATGCCCTATTAGAGCAATTCTCTAGAGGCCTCATTTATGAGATTGACAACTGACGTGGCCGATATTCTTGCGTAAGTTATTCTTCTGTATTGAGACACCTACATGCACTCTTCGAGCGTTATTTTTGCATCCCTAGCTAATAATATAATGTTTTTTGCGACATTTATAACACATTATGACACTATGTTATTAGCTTTAAACGTCTCTATGACATTTTGAGGGTTGTTTTCACCATGGTGGAATCAAACTAATCACTCAATATTAAGTGCGACAAATGAAATGAGTGACAATTTGTGATTAGCATAAGACACTGTCACAGTAATATCCATGATGGTAAGTTTTTGGTAAATGGAAAGACACTACTCCAATTAGCTTTTCACTGCATGCGTTGGCCATGGCTCGTCCATCCAAGCCATGCCATGCCAAGTTGCCAACTGAGAACTTCTCTCTCTCTTTTCCTTCCCTCCCAAACTGCAGAAGCAGAGAGCCAGAAGTGCTTTTCTTGTTTTCACCTGCTTTTGTACTAGTTTATGGAGAAGCAGTTTCATTTCATTTTTCTACATATTAAACGTTTATTTTCCGTTCGCCATTGTGAGAAATTGGATGGGTGTGCACGTGAAGGGGAAATGGTGGACTAACAAAAATTCAACAAATAAACAAAAAATACAAATTAAAAAAAAAGGGTGTGTTTTATAGGGACATCGATTTGAGATAAACAATGCAATTGAAACCTGCCGGAGGTTTTTGTCCACTTCGGTAAGAATGAGAGAGAGAGTGTGTTTTGATTATTTTATCACATGACCAATCATGTAACGAGAAAGATGTGTAGAGCGAAATAGTAGAACGGTCACAGCCAATAATATCTTTCCGTTGTACACTGATGAACGAGCTAACAAGAAGAACTTCGCCATCCCCGCTGTAGTGTACCTCTCTCTCCTCCGCAAGAGAGAAAAACATACCTGCACTCAAGTTTTTGGACAATTGTTCCGACTCCACTCTTCATGTGTTGATGAGAGTGTTAGGAACAACTGCCCCATTACTCGAGCGGACATGAGTATATCTCATGGGACGGGGATGTGTAGGTAGGTTACTTTTCAACCTTTGGTAGCGAAATTTTATTGATCTTTCAAGCTACACCAAGGAAAGCGTAGATTGTTTTATTCACCATCATGACACGTTTTTATGTGTGAAATTTTGCCTCTCATTATAATTATGTTCCACAATCACTCTTTAACATCAATTAACATAATGAAATAATTCTTATAATTTGTACAACATAAACCAAGGAAATTCATATCTTGTAGCAGGTCGGCAGAGCTTGCAGATGGATATTCATTTCTGATACAGCCACAGTTTTAGTTAGTTTCTCCATCTTGTTGAACCATGTCCTTGAAATTGTTCACAATCCTGTTAAAAGAAGTTTAGTAGCTTTGTAATCGTCGAATTTAACAGAAAATAAAACACGGTGACCAAAATTGAAATCGAGGCAAGATACAGCGAACGAAAATGCATACCGAAATCATCACGACTCAAGAGCAACAGAACATTCTCCTGCTGTTTTGCTGTGATCTGCTATGCAATTTTATCCCAGTTTGACGAGAAGGGCTAGCTTTGGCCAATTTTTTTGCTGCAAAAAAAAATTGTTTTCATTAGCGTTTTTCAAAAATATTTGCTAATGGAATTAGTCAATTAGAGCGGATATGCTCAAATGATTTCAGATCAAACGGGAAACTTGGAATAGATATTATTCCAAACATTATATAGGGTGGGAGACGTGGGCGTAGCCACATTAGTCAATTAGAGCGGATATGCTCCCTCTATGCATCCGAGTTTGAATCCTCTTTCCCGCAATTTAGATTAGTTTAAAGTAGAATATCACTTGTATCGGAAAAGAAAAACATTATGAAAGGGTGATAAGTATGTACCTATTTCATAGAAGAGCTCATTGACATTCTGTGCAGTTTTTGCAGATGTTTCAAGGAAAACCAGACCATTTTCCTTGGCATATTGCTCACCTTCCTGCAGCCAAAAATAAATTCAAAATATAAATTTCATGAGAAAAACTTAAAGAATCAATAAATTACATGTACGAAATGTGTCCTGGTGAAGAGTGAATACCTCAGACCCTACTTTTCTCTTATCTTCCAAATCAGCCTTGTTACCAGCCAAGAACATTATTAAGGTTGGATTTGCTGATATGAAAAATATTGAACAAATTTCAGTTATCTTGAACAAATATCAAACTTTATTCGAATTGATCCGAAAACTAATTGAAAATTAAACTTTTTAAGTACAAAAACTGGCATGCATTCACCTTGTCGTTGCACTTCCAGAACCCATTTTTTCGCCCGAAGGAATGAATCCTGCAGCAAACACACCACATATTGAACATAAGAGATATCATTAGTGAAGCGTTATGAAATCATTCGACAAATAACAATCCAATCCAATCCTATCCTAGGTACCAAACGAGCCAAGTATTATCCGAAGTTCTAGAGGTTGAAGCTGCTTAATAGAAATCTTTCTGTTGCTAATCAGAGAGCATATTAAGCTGCAGGAGCCATTTTGGTTTAGCAACAAATGTTCAAGGCATTATGTGACAAACATGAACATGTGAAGACCTAGCAACAAACGTAACGATAGAAACCGTTCTGGACAAGTTTCCATACCATGCTTGTGATATCATACACCACGACAGCTGCAGCAGCGCCGCGGTAGTACATAGGAGCCAGGCTGTGGTACCGTTCCTGGCCGGCGGTGTCCCATATATCGAATTTGATGGTAGCTTCATTTAGTGACAGAACCTGAGTGAAGAAAGCTGCTCCAATTGTTGATTCCTGCAATTTATACAGTACTCATATTAATTAAAAGCCATGAACAAATATTCTAGTATTCTACATTTTGTACAAAGAAAATAAGATTTGATCCAAAGTGAAACCTGGTACTCCAAAAATTTTCCAGTCACAAATCTCAATACCAAACTTGTTTTCCCAGTTCCCATGTCCCCAAGAAGTACCTGGAAACAATCATAATAACGAAGTTAACCAATTTACAAAAAATTCAATGCGAAATTATATTTATTGATAAAATGTCACAATTTTAACAATCTAACAGCTAAGTGCAATATATATGAACCAAACTCCCGTAAACACTGCTCATTGAGTTAATTACAATCTGCGAGAGTCCTAATTCAGGAACCATCGCTACAATCAAGCCTAAAAGTCATATCATATATCATCGTGGATGGTGCTCATCAAGTTAATCAGAATCAACCAAGCCTAAAAATTATAATCATATCAAAACTCAATCAATCTCACAAAGTTACTACAAAAGGAAAATAGTAATTAGCAATAACTCCATAGATCATGCATACACTAATTAAGTAAATAAAAGGGAAAAGTAAAAAATAAAAAGGAAGACATACCCACCAGCTTGGCTTGTATATTCTTATTGCCAGTTCTCGCCATGGATCTTTCTCGATTAAAATTACTTCCAACTTTTTTCTCGAAAATTCACAGAAATTCAGGAACAACAGAGACAAGATTTCTTCGTTTGAAAGTGATAACTTAGCAAAGGCACTAATGAGCCCCCAGAGAGAGAGAAGAAAACCAAAAGATCAAACTGACTAGTAGTTTGCTCCTTGACTGGTAGTTGTTTTCTAGCTGCCTTTTTTTATATTTTATATTTTATATTTTTGTCTTCCTTTTTTCTTTTCCATTTTTATTTAGCTTGTTACTTTCAATGCATAGTGGATCCAGTCACATGAAGAAGGAACACTCGGGCATCATCAACATTTTTTCTAAACTTATCCAATTTTTCTTAACCCGCATGACATGCGGTGCGTTCATACATAGATAATCGCATTTAGGCCTGTATTTACGATTTAGATCTGTTAATAACCATTTCGTTTTTTTAAGAGAAATAACATTTTTTTGTAGTTTTCACTTTTTGTATTTGCCATGTGTAAGCTATATTAAAGTGAAAATGTAAACACAAATTAAATGATTATTAAAAAAATCCTTCGATAATTGGATTCTTGCCTTTTAACCCGAAATCAAATAATCAATTCTTTTATATATACGTATGCAAATAATATTAAGGGAAAACTCGAGTGAGAAGTAATATTCTCTTTATCACTTGAACTATAAATCACTAAAAAAAATCTCAATTTCTTAAAAGAGCTAGTATTATTAAAGGATAACCAATCAGTAAGTCATTTTATTGCCAATTTAAAGTCTAGTCGGGAAGAAAATTCGTTATGAAACTGGTGGTACATTTACTTGTGTGTACTTTGTTGAGTGTTTTAGATGTACAGAGATATATCCATAGTTTAAGATCTACTTTGTTGAGTGTTTTAGATGTACAAAGATATATCCATAGTTTAAGATATATTTACGATGAGTAATATAGACATAAATAGATACATCCCATCCCAATTTAGGGTAGTCAAACCAAGACATGGATCCTCTCTGCATATTCCTAGGGATCCACTAATCCGGGCCATTGAAATTTGATTCAACCGTTAAAATAATTATAACTTTTAAAGTAAGCTTTTATTTGTAGCCGTTGAATCAAATTTCAATGATCTGAATTGATAGATCCCTAGGATTAGGATGCATGGATCCGGAGAGGATCCATGTCCGTCAAACCAAAATGCAATACTTGCAGCTTAAATTAAGTTCAGATGGGTAATGCTTTATAGATAAAACAAGAATCATAACAAGCCAGCCGACTTGCATATATATATATATATATATACTTAAAAAGGTTATCACTATCATCGAACGAAAACGAAACTTGAAGGGATTGGACTGGGGAAGGTGTTAGGCATCACGCCAAATTTCAAAAGAAAATAAAAACTAAAAAAGGTTTTTACTTTCAATGCATAGTGGATCCAGTCAGATGAAGAAGGAACACTCGGGCATCATTAACATTTTTTCTGAACTTATCCAATTTTTCTTAACCCCTATGACATGCCGTGCGTTCATACACCGATAATCGCATTTGGGTCTGTATTTACGATTTAGATCTGTTAATAACTATTTCATTTTTTAAGAGAAATAACTTCTTCTTTTTTGTCGAATTTTTATTTTTATTTGTAATTTTCACTTTTTGTGTTTGCCATATGAGTAAGCTGCATTAAAGTGAAAATGTAAAAACAAATTGAATGGTTAGTAAAGGGATCTTTCGATCATTGCGGATTCTCACATTTAAACCCGAAATCAAATAATATTAAGAGTAAACTTAAGTGAGAAGTAATGTTCTCTTAACCACTTGAACAATAAGTCACTAAAAAAAGTCTCAATTTTTTAAAAGAGTTAGTATTATTAAAGGATCACCAATCAGTAAGTCATTTTATTGCCAATTTAGAGTCTAGTAGGCAAGAAAATCCATTATGAAAACATTTACTTGTGTCTATTTTGTTGAGTGTGTTTAGATGTACATAGACATATTCACAGTTTAAGATAGATTTACGATGAGTGATGTAGACATAAATGAATACATCCCAATTTAGGGTAGATTAATCAAACCAAAATGCAATTCTTGGAGCAGTTCAGATGAGTAATGCTTTATAGATAAAAGAAGAATCATAACAAGCTAGCCGACTTGCATTGTTGAATTTCATATATATATATATGCCATCTTGATAACTTAAAAAGGTTATCGCTATCATCGAACGAAAACGAAACTTGAAGGGATTGGATTGAGGAAGGAGGTGTCAGGCACCACCCCAAATTTCAAAAGAAAATAAAAACTAAAAACGGTTGGTGGGGTATCATTTCATACAAATTCCTACAAGGATATAATTTATAAAGATAAGATAACATAATACAAGGATATACATATAACCGTGTAATTCAAGTTGAAATTGCTGTAGTATGAGACAGCGCATGCATAGCCTAGTATGTTTGCGTTTGATTTCAAAGATGTATTTGAAATTAACATTACGTATGTAGAAAAATGGTTTCTTCTAATAAGAAATAAATTGTATAAACATCCATCGTCTTGCGGAAGCAAACTATTACTAAGAAGTATTCTTTGCTTTAAAGACTATCCCACATTTTTCTTTTGCCTA
>JADOBS010301881.1:0-12867 GCA_015708375.1 Cydonia oblonga
CTCCAAAGGAAATACCAAAACAGCCACATAGGCATAGAATAGTAAAAAATGACAGCAAACTCTCTCCAACCGAGCCTTCAATTTCCTACGTGGCGCTGAGTCAATTAAAGGCAAAGCCTTTTGCTGTCAATTTGATATCAAATTTATTAAATAGTTTTTTAATAGATTAATATAATATATAATAAATGTTGTTGTGTTTTTCAAGTTTTTGATTTGTTGTCTCAATTATTGAATCCTACAAAAGATTAAAATTTTTTAATAAATAACATTATTATTTGACATATCGAGTGGAACAAAATATTGCATAAAATGTTAAATTGCCACATAAGCTATTAAATATTATTTTGATGTTTAAAATTTGACACATTCTTTGAAGATGCTCGAGGCGGTTCAACTTTAATTTATGCTCATTTAAGGACATTGTAAAGTCCTAATTAATTAGGAAATTTTGAAAAAATAACATATTTACGTTACCACTTAATACTACGATTTCATGGTACTTCTGTTCACTTGTAAGTGAGAAGTTTTAGATTCAATTATCTCGTCAAAAACGAATTTAAATCACATTGTTGCTATCTCAGTAATACCCATATTTTGTCAATTTTTATGCCTTTAGCCCCCGTACTTTGTAGCCCCAAAGGTGTCATGATATCAATACTCATCATCCATCTTTATAAATTTATTTTTCTGTACAATATAACTAATAGTAATTACAATACATATAATTGTAAAAATATAATAAATAAATTATATAATATAGGTTACGGAATAATAAATTTGGATACAATTATCATAATGAAAATGTCCGATTCTAATTCATAATTCGGTTGATACGGTAATTTGGTAAAAACTTACCCCCCTTAGGGTCATCTATCTATATACATTTCCAATGGTTAAGGCTTCTTACTCAGAGTAGTCAGTACCAATTAAAACATTCGTGTAGCACAAAGCTTCAGAATTACGTATAGGATGAATCTACTTCAACTTTTACATACACCAAAACATACCTAAACTATAATCCTTCCAACTCTTACCACTTAACCCCAGAAGCAAATTCCCACACATCGCTTCTCCCAATACTAGAACACCATGTTAAGAATCATATATACGCAGTGAAGTGCGGATCTCCTGCCGACAAACAGGGCACTTTGGTGCTATGTCCCGTTCGATTGATATGCTACAGGGGTGGCAACAGACTCGATGCCCACAAGGAACGAATGCTGATCGTCTTCTCCTCGTTAGACATATGACACACAACTGTCCCTCTGGAACATCCTCTTCTTCAATTTGAGCTTCAGCATCGCTGTCAGCAGCCTGGCTTGATTGCTGTAACTGCCTTTGTTGCCTCCACACCTTCCATTTATTCCAATTCCTGAAACAAGAGAGTCGAAATTTAGGAATTCAATGACTTTTCTCCACCGCTCCTTGGCGATAAAAGTACAAAACCATTTTCATTGTCCAGGCCCGGTGGAGAAAAGAAATTATCAAATTCCTAGTGGTTAGGGCCTTCCCCCCTCCCCTTAGTTTAGAATAGCGTAGAATATTGCTTGTAATTAAAAGCCATTCAAAGGAGGCACAGCTCTATCCATGCAAGACATGGGAGAGAAATGTCAAAAGGAAACTGAACAACCCGATGAAGGATCAATAGGATATTACGCATCATGGTAATTCAGAGCACTATAATAGGCTGCCCGTTAAACCAGCCTAGAGACATTTAACAACTATCAACATTTGCAAGCAGAATAGGGTAAAAGAATTTAACATCTCAGGTAAAAGTTTTACCTCACAACCGCATAGCCAAGGACTCCAATTGACATTGAACCAAGAACAAACGCAGTCCAGAACAGCATTCTTGTGCTTGATGCAAGATCTCCAACCATCTCATCCTTAGACATCTCAGAGCTGCAAGTGATACAATATCAGATAATATACAGTATATATACGCTTCTGACAGAAAATTAAAAACAGAAAAAAGTCTTTAGGGCTCTCAAGTGTCTTCCTACCGCCACATATTATCAATCACGGAAAGAAAAGGAAAAGAAAAAGAGAAGGATAGAACTTAAATCCAGCACCAGCTACCATAAAGGGTGACAGTACTACTGCACTGATACATTATAAAAGAAAATTTCTCTCTTCTCAGTGCACCCACTTGCTGTGCCTTCTCTTCACCCTCACCCAATCATCCAGATGAACAAAATTATAAACTTCTCACTCGCTGTGTCATACTTTGTGTAAAAAGTGCCCCTGATCCTGACCCCATATATTGCAAAGCAGTAATACAGGCATTAAGACCAAGCTTTGTAGTGCTAGTAGGATTGCTAGTCTGGCGTTAGATATTTCAAAGATGAAAACACAACGATTGATTGCTAGTAAACCATACAGTTTGACAACCATTAAAATGGAAGGGTAGCAGCATTAAAGCAATCAACCATTTAACAAATCCAAGACAGATAACCCCGAAAAAGGAGAGTCCTAGACACAACACCAGAAAGTATTTGTCAGATTAAAAGTAATGATTTTTTCATACCCGACCACAATACTGAAGAGAACATGATGGAGAACAAACCCACTTACAGAAAATAGGGAAGATCGTTGCAGAACTTGATTTCCGAGACTCCATTTTTCAAACTGCATAGACCCACAGCACTAATCTCCTTTCCCACCGGAAGAATCTTGTCAACAGTGAGGACACCAATCTTCAAAATCGGAAACAAAAATCGATAAGATAAAGAACGCCAAAGCAAATAGCACAAAGAGAGCGAAAGCTTGCAAAACTCACAGGGTAGTTAGTGCCGAAAAGTGCCTTCAAGAATGAAAATGGAGAAGGATTTACAGGCTCCAAATGATGATAAGCTATCGTAAGAGGTAAGGGATGGCTTGATCCTTCCACATTCACAACCACCATATCCCGAATCGGCCATTGATCACCATCAACAAGAACAAAAGGAACCTACATAAATATTAAACAAAATTACCATTTCTTTTCATAATTTAATGCAAAATATGCTTGATCACCGACAAAATTCACAGAAATACTGAAAAATGAAGGCAATCGGGTACCTTTCTAACCAAATTCGATTCGTGTTCTTCCGAGTCTTTCCAGTGTCTCCAATACCTCCATACTATCGATCTCAAATTAAAGAATCCAATAAAACCCTTCCACTTGTGAAATATATACTGGAAGAACAAATTTTGAATTCAATTTTTCATCCAAACACACCACAAGATATCACGGAAATTGAATTTTCTGAGCCAAGAAAGAAAGACGCACCGTCTTAGTACTCTGAAGGATGACGGCTCTGTCATTTGTATCTTTGGAGACGAGTACGCCGGACTTGAAGGTCGTCCATGTGACGTCGACGGCGGACTTTGCTTCGACGGTGCCGCGTACAACGACGAGCTTGTCCGAGTGATCAAGGGGGAGGATTGAGCGGAGATCGGAGACTTTGACGGCCGGGGCCTGACGGATATTTCTTAGGGCTGAGGAGGCGGCGGTGAAGTTGAGGACGGAGCGCACGGCGGCGCAAGCGAGGGCGACGCCCAAAACCGCGCCGTCCCAGGAGAGGACGAGTTGCGAGAGTAGGGAGATGATGGCATTGTTGTCCGACGACATTGTGGTAGTTGTCGTTTGGTTTCTTACACTCGGATATGTGAGTGCTGCGTGTAGGGTGGTTTGGAATTTGGCGGTTAATTTCGCAACACCAATGTTAGTAAATTTCACTTTTACCAAACAGGTTACAAATGCAGTTGTTTGATATAGAGGATAGGATAGGATAGGATAGGATAGGATTTCTTCATGTTCCGAAGTCAAACTCTCCCCGGATAGGATTTCTTCATGTCCCGAAGTCAAACTCTCCCCGCTCACAATCGAGTTATGAGTGACATGACACCAAGAAACTGATGTTTGCTATGTGGCCCGAAATTACCAATAACGACATTGGCTTACGCTTCGCATAAAGCTTCACAAGTACATACGAGATGAATCTACTTCAACTTTTATATACACCGAACATGCCACAGTTTCTCCTAGTACTAGAGACATGTTAAGAATCATATATTCGCAGCGAAGTGCGGATCTCCTGCCGGCAAACAGGACACTTTGGTGCTATGTCCCGTTCGATTGATATGCTGCAGTGGTGGCAACAAACTCGATGCCCGCAAGGAATGAATGCTGACCGCCTTCTCCTCGTCAGACATATGACACACAACTGCCCCTCTGGAACATCTCCTGCATCCTCTTCTTCATTTTGAGCTTCAGCATTGCTGTCAGCATCCCGGCTTGATTGCTGTAACTGCCGTTGTTGCCTCTCCACTTTCCATCTATTCCAATTCCTGAAACAGTTTGTTAATCAGTTTCTTGAAACTCATTTCAGATCGCTGTGATCATCATTGGTTAACCATTTCCATTTCGTCTCTTGAACTCAAACATCAAGTGTGCGACAATTTTGTAATTACAGAAGTTGTAATATCAAATCTTGACAATGAAAGTTAAGTTAAACACATCTCTAGCCATGCAAGACATATGAGAGAGATGTTAAAAGAAACTGAACATTAAGAAGTCAACACGATTAAATGGAACCCGAGGAAATTCAGTAACGTTACAAAATGTTGTCCTTGTTACCAGCCTAGAGACATTTACTACCTATCAAGATTGAACAGGAAGATGCAAGCAGAATAGGGTGAAGGAGTTTAACATTTCAAGGAAAATATATACCTCACAACAGCATAGCCAAGGACTCCAATTGACATTGAACCAAGAACAATCCCAACCCAGAACAGCATTTTTGCACGTGATGCAAGATCTGCAACCATCTCATCCTTAGACATCTCGGAGCTGCAAAAGATACAATACCTGATAAAATACAGTATAAATACGCTTCTGACTGAAAATTAAAAAAAAAAAAGAAAAAAAGAAAAGAATATCGATAAGATAGGGCACTCGGGTGAAATGGACTTTCTACAGCCACATATTATCGATAAAAAAAAACCTGGAACCTTCGAAACAAACTAATAAAGTTATAAAAAGCTATAATATTTCTCTGCTCTAGATGACAAGACTGAAACTTAGTTCCAGAAGCAGATTTTATAACGGATGAGAGCACTGCTAAACTGATACATTATGATAGAATAAACAAGAAGTTACTGGAAGCTTTTACGCTTTTCTTTCTATTTCTTTCTCTTCTCTGTATCACCCACTTGCTGTGCCTTCTCTTCATCCTCATACATTGGCAGAATCAAAATCTTCCCTTTACTTACCCAATAAAACAATAATTATTGTTAATCTACTCCATCTTAGGATGCATGTCATACTTTGTGAAAAAAGTGGCAATTGATCCTGAGAGAGAGAAGCTTTTCGTAGTGGCGTTAGATATTTCAAAGATGGAAACACTCCTGAGAGAGAGAAGGTTATACCAGACTCTTCAAATTTAAGTTACTACTGACTAGTTAGGGAATCTAAGCATCCAACATCATAGCTAGTATATCATATTATTCAACAACCATTAAACTGGAATGGTAGCAACGTTGACGCCAATCATCCTCATCACAAATCCTACACATATTAACCCCGAAAAAAAAAGAAGTCGTAGACACCGAAAGTATTCACCAAGAGTAAAATAATGACTTTTCTCATATCCGACTACAATACGGAAGAGAACATGCTGAAGAATAAACCCACTTACAGAAAATAGGGAAGATCCTTGCAGGACTTGATTTCCGGGACTCCATTTCTCAAACTGCAGAGACCTACAGCACTAATCTCCTTTCCCACCGGAAGAATCTTCTCAACATTGAGGAAAGCAACCTTCAAATCGGAAACAAAAATTGATAAGCTAAAGAACGCTAAAGAAAATAACTCCGATACTAAAAGGCACATTGAGAGCGAAAACTTGCAAAACTCACAGGGTAGTTAGTGCCAAAAAGTGCTTCCAAGAAAGAATAGGGAGAAGCATGTACAGGTTGCAAATGATGATAAGCTATCGTAAGAGGTAAAGGATGCCTTGATCCTTCCACATTCACAACCACAATATCCCGAATTGGCCATTGATCACCATCAACAAGAACGAAAGGGACCTACACAAACATGAAATCAAAATTACCATTTGTTTTCATAATTTAATGCATTCAAGTAAACTAAATTACCATCAAAATTCACAGAAAATACAGAAAAGTTAAGGCATTCGAGTACCTTTCTGACCAAATTCGATTCGTGCTCTCTCCAATACCTCCAAATTATCGCTCTCAAATCAGACGACCATCCGATTAAGCCCTTCCACTCCTGAACTATACACTGCACAAACCAATTCTGAATTCAATTTTTAATCCAAACACACCGCAAGAAATAACAGAAACTGAATTTTCTGAGCCATGAAAGAAAGCAAACGCACCGTTTTGGTACTGTCAACGACGACGGCTCTGTGATTTGTTTCTTTAGAGACGAGTACGCCGGACTTGAGGCTCGTCCACGTGCCGTCGACGGCGGACTTGGCTTCGACGGTGCCGCGTACAACGACGAGCTTGTCGGATTGATCGAGGGGGAGGATTGAGCGGAGATCGGAGACTTTGACGGCGGGGGCATCACGGAGCTTGCTTAGGGATGAGGAGGTGGAGGTGAAATTGAGGACGGAGTGCACGGCGGCGCAAGCTAGGGAGACGCCCAGAACGGCGCCGTCCCAGGAGAGGACGAATCGGGAGAGTTGGGAGACGAAGACATTGTCTGGCACTGGCGACGACATCGCGGTGGTTGTCGTTTGGTTTTACATTCGGAAGTGAGTGATGAAAGAGAACGTGGTGGGGTGGTGGTTTGCAACTTTGGCGCTTAGTAGATTAATTCAAAGACCGTGGGTCATTTAGTAATTTAGCGCAATTTGACGACTTTTACGGGACTGGTGGCAATTTTTTTATTTTTTATTTTTTATTTTTGTCAAAACAAGTCCCATATTTTAAAAATAACAAAAAACAAATCCAAACAAGCGAAGCAAACAACTAATCCAATAAAGCTGTATTCTAGCTAAAATGATCCACTTTTAACATTTTATTGCTGAAATTTCAGCAACCAAGTATTAAAAGTGGATTGCTTCAGCCAAAAGCACAAAAATAAGTGTTATGTCAAGGCTAATTTAGAACTTTGATGCTTGCTAATTGAAATGTCTAACCTTGTACGTTGTATTTGAAATGACTAAAAAAGCTCTCAGCGAATCAAAAGCATTTTTGTTAGACTTACGTAGAAGTGCTTACATGTTATAAAAGCACTTTTCAAAGCTTGTTTGAGAAGAACTTTTCAGTGTTTGTTTAGGAAGCACACTACTTGTAATTGTTGTGATTTGAACAGAAGTGTAACGCTCCGGCCCTGAATTATTTACTTTCGGGAGTTAATTTCGATGATAGGCCCATTTTAGGTTCATGGTTAATTTATTATCATTAATTACATTTCTCAAGCTCAATAATTCATTAATAATCTCACAACTAACCACAATGCAGATATGAAGTCATACATTTAGATTATCAAGTAAATCCCCAATTAACTTCGATCAAAACAACTATTCAACCAAAGATAAATTCTCGAATATTTACCCTCACTTATTTTATGGTTGCATCTAACCTTCTTGTTAGACTGCCTACGTACCCCATCGAAAGGATCAAGCCAATCGTAGTTCACCTTTCAATTTTCATTCAATTTCACATATCACAACCAAGTAACCAAAATAACCAACATTGGATCAAATAATTAGAGCATATCAATTGGATATCAGATTCATATTTATTATATCAGAATTTGCATAAAATGGCAGTGTCGGCCCACTGGCCACTCGCCGCCGTAGGTGGTGGACCGCCCCAACTTACCGGAAAATTTAACTATTTCTAAAAATTCTCAAAAATTATAAAAATGAAGATCTCAATGAGTAGAGCAAGTTTTATACATGTGGCCAAGTCCAATTTGGCAGGGAAATGCTCCAATTTGCCTTGAACCCTCCGGAAACCCTGTAAATGGGTGGCCTCAAATCGTCATATCCGGTGCTTCACCGCCCCTATAGTTGTTTGGGTTTACCTTTCACAATTGGTGGAATTCGAGCGAGGGTGCCCACGACACCCACAGTGTTTCGTCACCACTATACATCCAAATACCTTTTGTTTTTGGGTGGAATTGAGAGAAGGGAGACCGGTGTAAAATTTACAGGGGTAAATCAATGAAAATCACCAGAAAAATGGCTGAAAATCGCCGTAATTGGTCTCGGGTCAAAACCGAGTCACACAGGTTGGATGTACCCAACTCCCCCTCATTTCCTTCCTTCTCTCATTTCCCTCATTTTTCCCCTATCTCCTTCGTCTGTGTCCCTCTTTTTCTCTCTTTCCCTCTGCATCATAACCACCCACGTGGCTCATCAGACCTTTCTCAGTAAATCTGGTGTCTTCCAGATATTGGTCTTCCAGATATTGGTCAAATGACCATTTTATCCCTAACTTCAATCGTTAATAGCTTTTTCGTTATAGCTCTGTTTCACGAACGGTTTATGCCTACACGTTCGTAAGATCGAGATCTATTCAAAAATATAAATTGTGACATCGAAAGGTCTACAGATTTTAAATAATTAATTTCCAAACTTTAAACTTTGTAACTGGTTGAATTTAAAACTAAACTCAAGTAAACTAGTATAATTTCTCCAAAACTAACATAAAATCTCAATAATCTAAATATGTAAATTATTATAATAATTTCCATAAACAGGTTTAAAATTCCCCAATTCTATTTTCATAACCATAAATCGATTTATTTCCGATTTTCTCCACATATTCGTAATTATGAGTATATAATTCATATATTTAAATTTTCAGGGAATTACAAGAAGTGTCAATAGCAGAACATCAAAGTTATCTTCTAATTCCTAAAAAAACACTTTTCAATTTTTTTTAGAGAAACCCATTACCATGCGCTCCTTTAGGACGTGCTTTAGAATGTGGTTTGCCGAAAGCCATGGCAAAGCAGTGAGGGGAAGGGAGGCAAGGCCGGCCCTAAGAATTTGGGGGTCCTAGGCGAGCCTTCGAAGTGGGGCCCTAAAATTATGTGATCTCCGGTTCTTTGTATATTGATTTGTATAAAAAAGAATTCGCTAAATGCATAAAAGAATTCTATTTTTTCACATCAAATATCATTAAAAATTAATATCAAAAGAAGATAAATGTCACATCCCGGCTCGGGGAGGATCACTTCCTGAGCTCGCTCCACCATCGTAGCACGATATTGTCCGCTTTGGGCCCCGACCACACCCTCACGGTTTTGTTTCTGGGAACTCACACGAGAACTTCCCAGTGGGTCACCCATCATGGGATTGCTCTTGCGCGCTACTCGCTTAACTAAGGTGTAAAATTTCCAGGGGTAAATCAATGAAAATCACCAGAAAAACGACGGAAAACCGCCGTAATTGGTCTCGGTCAAAACCGAGTCACACAGGTTGGGTGTACCCGACTCCCCCTCATTTCCTTCATTCTCTCCTTTCCCTCATTTTCCCCCTATCTCCTTCGTCCGTGTCCCTCTTTTTCTCTCCTTCCCTCTGCATCATAACCACCCACGTAGCTCATCAGACCTTTCTCAGTAAATCTGGTGTCTTCCAGATATTGGTCAAATGACCATTTTATCCCTAACTTCAATCGTTAATAGCTTTTTCTTTATAACTCTGTTTCACGAACGGTTTGTGCCTACACGTTCGTAAGATCGAGCTTTATTCAAAAATATAAATTGTGACATCGAAAGGTCTACAGATTTTAAATAATTAATTTCCAAACTTTAAACTTTGTAACTGGTTGAATTTAAAACTAAACTCAAGTAAACTAGTATAATTTCTCAAAAAATAACATAAAATCTCAATAATCTAAATATGTAAATTATTATAATAATTTCCATAAACAACTTTAAAATTCCCCAATTCTATTTTCATAACCATAAATAGATTTATTTCCGATTTTCTCCACATATTTGTAATTATGAGTATATAATTCATATATTTAAATTTTCAGGGAATTACAAGAAGTGTCAATAGCAGAACAGCAGAATTATCTTCTAATTCCTAAAAAAACACTTTTCAATTTTTGTTAGAGAAACCCATTGCCATGCGCTCCTTTAGGACGTGCTTTAGAATGTGGTTTGACGAAAGCCATGGCAAAGCAGTGAGGGGAAGGGAGGCAAGGCCGGCCCTGAGAATTTGGGGGTCCTAGGCGAGCCTTCAAAGTGGGGCCCTAAAATTATCTGATCTCTGGTTCTTTGTATATTGATTTGTATAAAAAAGAATTCGCTAAATACATAAAACAATTCTATTTTTCACATCAAATAGCATTAAAAATTAATATCAAAAGAAGATAAATGTCACATCCCGGCTTGGGGCGGATCACTTCCCGAGCTCACTCCACCACCGTAGCACGATATTGTCCGCTTTGGGCCCCGACCACGCCCTCACGGTTTTGTTTCTGGGAACTCACACGAGAACTTCCCAGTGGGTCACCCATCATGGGATTGCTTTTGCGCGCTACTCGCTTAACTTCGGAGTTCCAACGGAACCCGAAGCCAATGAGCTCCTAAAAGGCCTCGTACTAGGTAGAGATGGGAATATACATTTAAGGATCACTCCCCTGGGCGATGTGGGATGTCACAATCCACCCCCCTTAGGGGCCCGACGTCCTCGTCGGCACACACGCGGTCAGAGGTTGGCTCTGATACCAATTGTCACATCCCAGCCCAGGGCGGATCACTTCTTGGGCTCGCTCCACCACCGTAGCACGATATTGCCCGCTTTGGGCCCCGACCACGCCCTCACTATTTTGTTTCTGGGAACTCACACGAGAACTTCCTAGTGGGTCACCCATCATGGGATTGCTCTCGCGCGCTACTCGCTTAACTTCGGAGTTCCAACGGAACCGGAAGCCAGTGAGCTCCCAAAAGGCCTCGTGCTAGGTAGAAATGAGAATATACATTTAAGGATCACTCCCCTAGGCGATGAGGGATGTCACAATAAATATACAATCTTTACCCAAAAATCCACGTGTCGCCTTGTGATTATTTTTGGCTCCACAAATGCCATCACACCTGCTGGGCTGCTCGTAGGAAAGGGCAGCAAGTGTAGAGATCTTCTTGCTCTAGGAAACTTAGGACTGCTTCCTGTTTTGATGTAGATTCCCTCTTTAATATGAAATTAGATCCTTCTAGGAAAGGGAAATAAATTTCTCTCAAAGCCTATTTAAGTCCACCTTAAGTGGGTTATTAAATCAACTTTGGAGAGTGATTTATTCTACCCTACAAGAGAGAGAGCTTAGAGGATATTTTTTCCCCTTCCTCTAGCAATCTTCTACATCTTGCCCATGCAAAGGATTGTCTTTCGTTGCTATCTTCGTCTTCTATGGGCCGCACCGATACAAGAAAAACTTAATTCTTCTTGTCTTTTTCTTAGGTGGTGCTGCCACGGGGCAGTCGTCAAGGTGGTGCAGCACGTCGGCTGGCATGGGCCAGGAGTCGGCTCTGTATGGGCCAAGGAAGTAGGTGTGGCATGGGTCATTGCTTGTGCTGCTCGGCTTGATTGAAGCCAAGGATTAACTCAGCATGGGCCGAGGAAGTGGCGTGGCATGGGCAACAGTTTAGGCTGCCAAGTCGGGGCTGCTTGGCAAAAATGAGAAAACTGCTTGAATTTGATTTATCAGCTGACGTAGATGAAGCAGTCAAGAGTGGAGCTGCCAAGATCAGAGCTACTGAAGATGAAGTGTTGGACGAGCGAACTGTTAAGTGCAAAAGTAGCTGCTGCCCCCTGACCATTTACTGCCTAGTTGACCTTCAAGCATTCGATCTTTTGAGCTATATGGCCTTCTCTCACTTGAGAGCTTACCCATGTGGGTGTCGGGAAGTTGGTTTACCCTCTCGCACTGGAGAGCAATTAGTTTAACCTCTCGCAATGGAGAGTAGACCCTTTTTGGGTGTCGGGGAATTGGTTTACCCTCTCGTACTGGAGAACAATTAGTTTAACCTCTTGCACTAGATATCAGCCCATTTTTGGGTGTCGAGGAATTGGTTTACCCTCTCGTACTGGAGAGCAGACCCTTTTGGGTGTTGGGGAATTGGTTTACCCTATCGCACTGGAGAGCGGACCCTTTAGGGTGTCGGGGAATTAGTTTACCCTCTCGTACTAGAGAGCAATTAGTTTATCCTCTCGCACTAGAGAGCAGACCCATATGTGTGTCGGGGGATTAGTTTACCCTCTCACACTAGAGAGCAATTAGTTTATCCTCTCACACTAAAGAGCAGACCCATATGGGTGTCGGGGATTAGTTTACCCTCTCGCACTGGAGAGCATGGAAGTCATTGTCGTGAGTGCAGCTAAGGAAAACTGGATTGCTGGACAACTGAAATAACCATCAGCCTGCAAGGTCTTGTTTAGCAAACTGCTTGATACTTTGAACTACTTGTGGAACCCACATAAGGGTGTAATCGCAGTGAGCTGCTCCTAAAATTATTGCACCATCATTAGGTGTTTCGTCGTGTGCCATTTTGAGACTTGGTCAGCGAGAGCCATAGGGCATGATCGGCACGGCCGGGAGCCGTGATGCAAGATTAGCACAGTTTATGAGCCATGGTGATAAATCAATGGCTGCTGGGAGTCGTGGAGCAGGCAGGCACAGCTGTGAAAGCAAAGTTGGGGCTGGCTTGAGCCAGGTTGTGCACAGCAGGAAGAATTGTCTGAAGTGTTGAGAATAAGGCATGCCCCCTGATAGGAGCATATTTATGCGACTTAGTTTGCTTGTTTTCGTGCATTTATGTTATTAGTTCTTAGTTATTTTAGTTCTTTAAGCTTCTTTTGTGTGTTTTCAGGTTCATAAGACGTATTTGGCGAA
>JADOBS010301882.1:0-12868 GCA_015708375.1 Cydonia oblonga
CCTCGTACGCCACAAAGACAACTCAGCTAACTGGGACCTGGAGGGGCAAAAAACAGAAGGGTGAGTGGGCACAAAAATAAAGATTTATAAAATCCATTTATTTTCCAAATATACTAACCCCTCGCAGTAAAATAAGTATAGTTTCCAGAAAATCCAGAAGTATGAAATCAAATGCATGCCAACAATAATCCAGAAGTATGCCACATCAGAATATCTCAACGACAATATGAATATAATCATGTACTCAACAAGTTATACTAGCATGCAAGTCGGAGTCACCTAATGTGACCTGTATGACTGCACCTATTGCTTATCCATCTAGGCTAACACACGAGTCGGAGTCACTTAATGTGACCTGTACGATAGGGCTAGGTGTAATAATATATGCTATAGTGTTACGATCACGTGAAGACTAGGGCTATGCGCGTCATAGTCAGAGTCGTCTAATGTGACCTATACGATAGGACTAACACCAGTGCAGCAATGATGAGCAAACTATATGAATATGAGCATGCCATAACTCAAACATTCTAAACAACATAACAAACTCACCTGTACTTACCTGCAAGTCCCGTAGAATTACTTAGCATTATACAATAGCATAATATTTACGAGCAGGTAAAATGCATATGAATATGCCATGATCAAATATATAAATCTCAACAACATAACAACATTTTGAAATTATATAACTCATGGCATAATATGCATAACGCAGTTTAAAAGCATTTAAGTAAACTCTTAAGTTTATATATATACGAAAACAAAATGCCCACTCGCTGGTATGCCATAGGATCGTAGCCCCCTAGTCTCGCTTGTCCACGTACATCCTCAGGGTATGTCTCCTCTATATGCAAAACAACTACTTGTAATAATTAATTAATTAATAGGACATATACAAAAAACTAGGATAAACTTCCCATAATTTGCTCAAACAGAAGGTTTGAATATACCCAAAATATTATACTCGAAGTCACGGACCTGCATGTAAAAACCACTTGCCGGCCGGAGGTCGGGCACGCCCTCACACGCCATCCAACCTACGGCCATACGTGTAGCCACTCGCAGGTACGCGTCTGACATAAACCTAACGACGGTTAGCAATATTTCATTAAAGTGATGGAATATTAAGTTAAAAGTTAACGGCGTTACCTCATGCAGTTAGAATATTCCGTCAACTTTGACAGAATATTCCTCGTCTTCTCCAGTGGGCCTCGCCATACGCCGTCGTCTGGTTTTGCTGGAAACTGGAAAAACTAGCCAGTTTTTGGAAAATTTTCAAAACTTTATATCTTCTTCATTTCTCAACCATTTTCGACGCACTTTATATGGAAATGAAGGGAATGAAGAGGAGAACAAGTTTGTACCTTCAAAAAGTACAAAAAGTGGATGGAAATTGTCTAAAATTAGCTCGAAGCTCTCAGACCTTAACTCAACTCCTTGAAACTGTGTGTTCTCGCCTTAACTTCACTCCAAACTTAGTCTAGGGTCTCCTTGGAGTTGTGTGGAAGCTTCCCCAACCTTCAAAACCTTGGAACGCAGTCGAGATCACATTGATGTACAACTCCCGGAGTCGGAGCTTTCGAGTTGCTCCGCGTTGACCACTCAAAACTCAACCAATGCGTGATTTGAGGGTATGGCTGAGTTTTTGGTGACGAGAGGAGTGTGATGGTGTGGTTTTTAAGCTCAATCTGCAAGGTTTTGATGTTGGTCTTCCTTATTGTAGAGAAAGAGAGCTTCAGTGAGGGAGAGAGAAGAGAGGGATAGACTTTTCGGATTGGGCAGAGGGTGAGGGAGAAAAGCTGATTGGGTGAGAGGTGTGAGGGACATATTTGATTGGTGGGTGAAAGAGGAAGACATTGATCCAATTTAAAAAGAACAAAGGATAGGCTTTTACAGATTTCCTACGGTAAAAGCAAACCAGAAAATATATCCAAAATAGTGTTTGTAACACTGATAAAATATATCCAAAATATATCCAACCTTATAAACTCTGTCGATCGAGTGTCCGTCGGTTACACTCTTCTGTCGATCTTGGGTTGCTTTCAGGTTAGCCTTTATCACCTGAATGTTATGCGTCGTCTCATCCACGATCTCCAGGCCCACCAATACTCTTTCACCAACTCCAGACCAACACAGTGGGGTACGACATGGTTTTCCATTAAACTCTTTAAATGGTGTCATACCAATACTGAAATGGAAGCTGTTATTGTGGGCGAACTCTATTAAAGGTAAGCGTTTGTGCCAAGCGTCTCCGAACTATAGAACTGATGATCTTAACATATACTCCAATGTCTGGATAATTCTCTCTAACTGCCCATCGGTCTAAGGATGATAGACGGTGCTGTAGAGCAGTCTCGATCCCAAAGCTTCTTGGAAAGCTACCCAAAACTTCGAAGTAAATCGGGAGTCCCGGTCAGAAATGATACTAATTGGAACGCCATAGTACTTGACAACTTCAGAGATGAACTGTTCGGCTAACTGACTTAACGAGTAATTCTCACGAACAGGTATGAAATGTGCTTACTTGGTAAGTCGATCAACTATCACCTAGATACCGTCGTAACCATTTTGCGTACGAGGTAACTTGTATACGAAATCCATTGTGATATCTTCTTATTTCCACTGGGGTATTGGGAGTGGCTGTAGTAACCCAAATGGCTTCTTACTCTCCGCCTTGACCTGCTGACACACTGCACAATGGCTCACATACTCTGCAATTTCTCTTTTCATTCCAGGCTAATAATAGAAGGGTTGGATAGTATGATACATCTTGGTACTTCTGAGATGCATTGCTTCAGCTAAAATATGTGTTTCATCCAGTATTTCTTTCTTCAGCTCTTCTACATTCGGTACACACATCCGATCATCTTACATCAACATACCATCAGGCCTTTGAATCCTAAAGTCTTTCTTTTTCCCGTCTGACACTGCTTATATTAACTCCTGAGATTCTGCATCATTTATCTGGGCTTCAAGAACACGATCTAACGGAAACAGTCTGACTTGAAAGTTGGCAAGTCAAGCTTCATGTCGATCCATTTCTAAAGCTACTCCAGTAGATCTCAGATCAGTGAGAAGGGAAACACGACATGCATAAAGAGCATTAAGTTAGCCGTGAGATTTCCTACTGAGGGCATCAGCTACAGTATTTGCACGACCGGGATGATACTCGATTATGCAGTCATAATCACTGAGCAACTCCACCCACCTCTAATGCCGAAGATTAAGCTCTTTCTGAGTGAAGATATACTTTAGACTCTTATGATTAGTGAAAATTTACACTTTTCCCCATAAAGATAATGCCTCCAGATTTTCAAAGCGAAAACGGTAGTTGCTAACTCAAGATCATGAGTAGGATAGTTCATCTCATGGGGCTTAAGCTGTCGTGAAGCATACGTAATCACCCTTCCATGCTGCATCAATACGCAGCCCAGACCATTTAAAGAGGCATCATTATAGATATCGAAATTCCCACTGTCATCGGGAAGTGCCAAGACAGGCACATGAGTGAGACAGTACTTCAACTGTTGGAAACTTTACTCACAATCATCACTCAATTCAAAACTTACTCCCTTCCTGGTCAACTTTTTCAAGGGTAGGGCTATAGCAGAGAAGTCTTTTACAAAACATCAATAATAGCCCGCAAGACCAAGAAAACTTCATACCTCAATGACAGTCCTAGGTTGCTCCTAATTTTCTATTGCTGTTATCTTCTGGGATCCAAGAGAACACCCTGAGCTGATATCACGTGCCCTAAGAATGACACTTGATCCAGACAGAATTGACACTTACTAAACATAGAGTACAACTGATTCTCCCTTAACTTCTTCAGAGCCAGATGTAGATGTCTAGCATGCTCCACTTCGTTCTTAGAGTAAATCAGAATGTCATCAATGAAGACAATTATGAACCTGTAGAGGTACAGATAGAATGCCCGATTCATCAGGTCCATAAAGGCTGTTGGAGCATTAGTCAACCCGAATGGCATCACAAGAAACTCATAATGACCATATCGAGTTTTGAAGGCTTTTTTGGCACGTCATCTCTTCTGATCTTCAACTAGTAGTAACCGGACCTTGGATCAATCTTCGAGAACACACAAGCACCACGGAGCTGATTAAAGAGATCATCGATACGAGATAACAGATAACGATTTTTAATCGTCACTCGATTCAACTGCCTATAATCGATGCATAACCTTAAAGTTCCGTCTTTCTTTCTTACGAACAAGACTGGGGCTTCCTAAGGAGAAGTACTCAGTTGAATGAAACCCTTATCAACAAGCTCTTGCAACTGGGTTTTCAACTTTCTTAATTCAGCAGAAGCTATACGATAAGGAGTTAAAGAAATAAGATCAATACCTGGAATTAAGTGGATAGCAAACTCCACTTCATGATCTGGTTGCAATTTAGGTAAATCATTGGGAAAAACATTAGGAAAGTGTCTGACTACCTAAACGTTTTCCAAGCGAGCAGGATTCTCTTCCGCGACTACCACATGAGCCAAGTAGCCTTGATAACCTTTCTTCAACAACCGATTTGCCCTCACAGCTCAGATAACTTCATGATTTAAACAACTTCGTTCACCAACAAACGTGACAATAGGCATGTCTGGTCGGTGAAAGGTAACAACATTCTGATAACAATCCAACTTGGCATGATTGTAATGTAACGAATCCATGCCCAAGATAACATGAAAGTCAACGATATCCAAAAGAACAAGATTGGTTGGCATCATAACATACTCGATAAGAATGGGACATCCTTGATACTCCTAACCAACATAGCAAATTTCACCCCTAGGCATCGAGAACTCTAACTCGTAACCAAGAGGAGTGGGGTGAGGTTGAGTCTTTTGAGCAAATGTATGGGAAATGACTGAATGTGTAGCACCATAGTCAATTAATATTCTAGACGTACCCATCATCAAGTCGGGGTTATTCTGCGCATCCTGCAAGGTAATGTGATTGACTCGGCCCTGAGCTTGCTGTTGGCCTCCACGACCCTCCACCTTGATTGGTTAGATTAGGCTGCCTGGTTGATACGCCGCTGCTAGAAGCTCCCTCAAGGTGCTCGGATTGTCCCTTAGCATACCACTGCGATCCGCTGCCCTGATACAGCGCATATGGCATATAGCCCCCTTAATACTGTGGATAACCGCCCTGGTAGTAAGGATCTGGTGGGTACTGGTATGCTCATCCTAGATACTGAGCTATATCACCCTGATAGTGGTAAGCACCACCATATCCCGTCGGTGTGTAGACATAAGGCCCACCTTATCCCGTTAGCGTGTAGACATCAGGCCCTGCAATCTGTTGTAGAGGAACTGTAGGTGGTAGAAAAGGAGGCTAAGGCTTTTGCTGATTTTGCTAATTTCGTGGACAAATATTAGCTCTGTGCCTCACCTGTTCACACGTGTAACATCTAGTATTTCCTCGCCTACACTCACCGAAATGACGGCTATTACATTTGTGACAGATCGGAGTAGGGTTCCTCCAATTCTGAAAATGAGATCCACCTATTGACTTGCCACTTCTCCGCTGCGTATTGGAATTCGAACCACCGCTCGATGATCCTAAACTATTTCCACTTTGCTTGAAATTCTGTCTTTCTAAAGCCAAAGGAAGACTGCCCTCTATTACTATTCTTCTGAGCATTATTATTACCTTCCTCATCATCGTCATCGTCATCAAGGGCGTTCTCAGAGTCCTTAACTCAAAACATTTCCTCGAAGAATTCCTGATAGGTAGAACAGGGAGTCGAAGTCGCCATAGAACGCAACCGTTTGCGAGTCCCCCTCTTAAAAAGACGGAGTATCTCCTTAAGATTTGCGACAATCTCTGGACAGTAATGGTCTCTGGACAGTAATGGGATAAATCTGTAAACTTTCGGTGATATTCAGTGGCTGACATCTTAGCTCCGAGAATTCATCCTTTTTATAATCCAAGTACTCTGGAGGAATAAATCTAGTTTGAAATAGACGCTTGAAAATATCCTAATTCATGGCATCTTCGGCAGATAATGGGCGTGATTCCTGAGCCCACAAAGATTCAGCTCCCAAACAAAAGAACCAAGTCGCAGTCTCAACCCATCTATTAGCTAGAAAATTTCCTTGCCGCTGCATGACTCGGAAGGTCTTCTCAACATGATCAAGCCAAATCTCGGATTTCTCAGATCCCTCATTGCCATAGAAATTAGTTACCTTCAGGTGGGATACAATCTCCAAGGTGTTCCTCTGAGAAAGATGAAGTGCAGACTGACTGGCACTGGCGATAACCTCACCAAATTGCCCAAAATCTAGAAAATCGATCTCAGAAGGGACATATGGCTCTCTACGAGGTGACATAAATCTGACATAAGAGATCAAAAATTTATTAGGGCTTATAGCACACATGAGGAATGCATGACTGCCTAAACCTATGCTTTGATACCAAAGTGACACACCACGACTAGAATCAAGGCATGCCGTCACGTGAAGGTGACGTAACCAAAAATGCAAGTGATGAAAGAAAATTGTGAACAAATTCAAACCGAAACTAGAAATTAATTAACTTATAAAGTGAGTGCGTAGTAGTGGTTACAACCCATAAACTACCAATATTCAGAGCATAGATAACATAAGGGTAAGCAGTCAAACGAGAGAAGTACTTATTACAGAACTAGAGATAAGTTCCTACGTTAAGATGGCTATATGTCAGAATCACCAGCTATCCCTCGTACGCCACAGAGATAACTCAGTTAACTAGGACCTGGAAAGGTGAAAAACAGAAGGGTGAGTGGGAACAAAAATAAAGATTTATAAAATCCATTTATTTTCCAAATATATAAACCCTTCGCTGTAAAACAAGTATAGTTTCCAAAAAATCATACTACGTATAAGTATGAAATAAAATGAATGCCAACAATAATCCAGAAGTATGCCACATCAGAATATCTCAACGACAATATGAATATAATCATGTGCTCAACAAGTTATACTAGCACGCAAGTCAGAGTCACCTAATGTGACTTGTACGACTGCACTTATTGCTCATCCATCTAGGAAACACACGAGTTGGAGTCACCTAATGTGACCTTTACGATAGGACTAGGTGTAATAATATACGCTCTAGTGCTATGATCACATGAAGACTAGCGCTATGCGCGTCACCTACTAGTCGAAGTCGCCTAATGCGACCTATACGATAAGACTAGCACCTACTTGGATCCAAGGCGAGCGTGGGGTGTGAGGTGAACATCGTGTGAAGGACTAGCCTTGCCCGGTGTGAGCACTAACACCGGTGCAGAAATGATGAGCGAACTATATGAATATGAGCATGCCATAACTCAAACATTCTAAACAACATAACAAGCTCAAATGTACTTACATGCGTGTCCCGTAGAATTACTTAGCATTATACAATAGCATAATATTTACAAGTAGGTAAAATGCATATGAAGATGCCATGATGAAATATATAAATCTCAACCATATAATAGCATTTTTAAAATTATATAACTCATGGCATAATATGCATAACACAATTTAAAAGCATTTGAGGAAACTATTAGGTTTATATATATATGAAAACAAAATGCCCACTCATTGGTATGTCGTAGGATTGTAGCCCCCTAGTCTCGCTTGTCCACGTACGTCCTCAGGGTATGTATCCCCTTATGCGAAACAACTACTTATAATTAATTAATAGGACATATACGAAAAACTAGGAAAAACCTCCCATAATTTGCTCAAGCGGAAGGTTTGAATATACCAAAATGTTCTACTCGAAGTCACGGACCTACACGTAAAAACCACTCGTCGGCCGGAGGTCGGACGTGCCCTCATGCTCCGTCCAACCCACGGCCATATGCGCAGGCACTCATCTAATAGAAACATAACAACAGTTAGGAATATTCCGTTAAAGTGACAGAATATTCTGTTAAAAGTTAACGGCGTTACTTGACGCCATTAGAATATTTCGTTAACTTTGACGGAATATTCCTTGTCTTCTTTGCCTGAAACTGGAAAAACTCGCCAATTTCTCGAAATTTTTCAAAACTTCATATCTTCTTCATTTCTCAACCATTTTCGACACTCTTTATATGGAAATGAAGGGAATGAAAAGGAGAACAAGTTTGTACCTTC
Organism: Cydonia oblonga; assembly: GCA_015708375.1. Taxonomy (NCBI): domain Eukaryota; kingdom Viridiplantae; phylum Streptophyta; class Magnoliopsida; order Rosales; family Rosaceae; genus Cydonia; species Cydonia oblonga. The sequence continues at coordinate 8,128 of JADOBS010301882.1, forward strand.
AGAAAGTCCAAAAAGTGGATGAAAATTGTCTGAAATTAGCTCGAAGCTCTCGGATCTTATTTCAACTCCTTGAAACTGTGTGTTCTCGCCTTAACTTCACTCCAAACTTAGTCTAGGGTCTCCCTGGAGTTGTGTGGAAGCTTCCCCGATCTTCAAAACCTTGGAACGCGGTTGAGATCACGTTGATGTAGAACTCACTGAGTCGGAGCTTTCGAGTTGCTCTGCGTTGACCACTCAAAACTCAACCAACGCGTGATCTAAGGGTATGGTTGAGTTCGTGGTGACGAGAGGAGTGTGATAGTATGATTTTTAAGCTCGATCTGCAAGGTTTTGACATTGGTTTTCCTTGTTGCAGAGAAAGAGAGTTTCGGTGAAGGGGAAAGAATAGAGAGAGAAAATGAGACTTTTTTGATTGGGCAGAGGGAGAGGGAGAAAAGTTGATTGGGTGAGCGGACTGAGGGAAAAATTTGATTTGTGGGTGAAAGAGGAAGGCACGGGTCCAATTTAAAAAGAATAAAGGATAGGCTTTTATAGATTTCCTACAGTAAAAGTAAACAAGAAAATCTATCCGAAATAATGTTTCTAACACTAATAAAATTAAAGTACACTCGTAACAACGAGTACAAATTAATTACAGTAGTGAGAATAATAATTTAACAGCGAATAAATACGTCAACGTCACTTGCCAACAAGGGCATAAACGGTAATTTACATATTTGGGAAGAAATTACATAGAAAATTAGGGACGGGTTGTCACATTTGTTGTGAATGGCTTTTAAAATTAATCAAACTCCTCAATTTGGTCTCTAAGTGTCAATGTCAATCAGTTTATTCTTTGGCTTTCACTGTTTCACATCAACGTGGTTCTTTTGGTAAAATTCTATCAATAATTTTGTTAGTGTGTTGACATAGCCGTTTGGTAACCATTTTTTTAGTTTTTAGTTTTTACTATTTTTGAAAACTGAATACTTAAGCCACTTTTAATTTGTTGAAAAACTCAAAACTCAAAACCAAAAACTAAAAGTTACTTCGTTGAGTTTTGAAGTTTTAGCTTTCAGTTTTAATTTTTAATTTTTATTTTACATATATATATATAACTAAAAGTAGTTTCAACACAAAAGCTATTAGTTCAAAAAATAGTGAAAACGAAACAGTTATTAAACGACCATTTAGTAAATGGTTTTTATCCATTTCTTGCCAACGAACAATGCTTCAGAAGATCTCGATTCTAATAATAAACAAAAATATATATATATACAACGGAAGAAAATACGAATTAGAATACAATTTTTGGAATAAGCACATGTACACTAGAGAATGTGGCTACACTTGAATGAACAAAAAGAAGATATGCATCTAGGCAAAAAGGAGTTGGAGCTAGAGAAAGTTCATTCGGAATTGCAGAGAGAGAGAGAGAGAGAGCAAAGTAATATTCTAAAAATGGTTACGCAGTTCATAGCCGTCGAGAGTATCCAGAACCTGCACATTTCTTGCATAGTACCAACCCTACAAAAAAAAAAAATAATAATCGATGAAGCTATTGCGAAAGCTACGACCTTATAAATAAAATATGTGAGAAAATGAGAGATTGAACCATACAAAACAAATATCGAAAAAGTTCACAAGCTGGTGAATAATTTCACAATCTGAATACTACCAGAATCATTGAGGGCATGCAGAGTTCAAGACTAAAAGATCCTAATAATCTATGTCCCCAGAAACCAATAGGAATAGCCTAATAGGAGTACAAGACTACTACTTCACTTGTTCTATGGCATTTCAGTACTTAGCAGTAGCAGTGATGTGATTAGGGTTGCATTAGTATTAATCTACACGATTTACTTGTTCGGTACTTGCTCAGTACTACAACTTGTGACATCCGACATGGTACTAGTTGTAGTACCACAGACATTAAAAAATCAGAAGGGCGAGGGAGTATTATTAACCAAAATCCTAGATTCCTTAGATGATCATACATGCCTATTTAAGGTCTAAGGATCGTAATAATTCAGCAAAGAAGATGTCAGAAACCATTACCTGCACCCTTGCAAACCTTGCAGTCAACCAAGCCTGTCTCTAGCTTCATTTTTCCATTGTTGCAGAAGACACATTTCGTACCACCTACCGGTCCCAAACATATTTATATATTAGGAGAAGACGGACAGTACTGAGACACCACCGGGGGCAAGTCTCAGTGATAGACAAAATGTTCAAACAAATAAAAGAATTACTAAATGTTGAAACAAAGAAACTAAACAGATGGTTTACAGATCCGTATATTTTAATTCAAGTAGTAACATTTTTTGTTTGCAGCATTGTGATCCTAATACTATATGATAGATCCTTGGATGCTTCAAACCAAGGTTTTGTAGAGTAGGGATCAACAATTAGATGTTCAACACTACATCACGTTCTAATGGTTGAATACCAACGTGATTCCCCTGACTCGAGAACTCGTCCAAAACCTAGCTCAAACTGTGCACAATACTGTGAAATGCTCACATAAAGAGACTCCACCAAAGTATATAGTGGTTACCTTTTTCTTCTCTGTACTTATAGCTTTAACGATTCATATATGGGTTCTTGCAATACTTTCGTTCTGTTAACTAGTCTATATTTCTGAACGGAAAGAAGATAAATCGTAGCATCCACATCACATTGAAAAATGCATGATTAGTGTTACAATTTTCCCTTCCATATTAGCATGAAAAATGCATAAAAAAGGGATAACTAAAATTCAAATGCCACAGACGATTAGTATCTGAGTGTCATATTAAGGGCCCGTATGGGACTACTTCTAGCAGAAGAACCAAAAGCGTTTTCAAACAACCAAAAGTTCTTTTGACTTAGTTTGGGAGAAAAACTTAAAAGTACATACGGGTCATACAAGTGCTTTTTTGAGAGACATGGATTTTTTAATAAAATTTCAACTTGTTTCAATGACATAAGTGCTGAAATTTATCTATATTATATTCAGATTGCTCTCAATCATTCATTTCGTATGTCAAAATTAAAAGCCAAAGATAACAAAAGCAACCGGAAAGTGATTACCATTGCCAGCACATCTCTCACAAGGCACAGGGTCACCCTGCAAAAGATTCATCACATTTAACCCAAAAAAGCTAAAATCCATAATCCCCATTTTGTAAAGACAATTATAATTTGGAAAAAATAGCGACAATAAACGTATTTTGATATTTGGTCAGCAGAAATGATTAATTTTCAATAAAGACGACATATTGATCTCCATATATCAGCGGCACAACAACAACACAACGATGTTATGATGACGACATAATAAACACTGATCATTTATGCAAAGAAAATATGTTTATTGTAGCTAATTGCCCTTACAATTTTCGAAAAACAAAGGCACAAGGAGTAGGTAGTTACCTTAAGGCCGAGAAAGAGGGAGAGAGCAATGGCGGCCAAGACACTGATAGTGGCAAGAAAAGTTTGGGTGTCCAAGGGTCTGTCGAAGCCAGCAAATAGGAGAATGGGTTGGACCAACAGCCGACTGGTTGGCTGAATTATGATTTCACATCCGGTGGCGGCAATAGTGGCAATGCCGGTGGCGGAGCAGCGGATGAGCGGAGGAGGGGTTTCGGGTTTTGTTTGAGGTTGGTGTGGAAAAGATTGAGATGTTGAAGGAAAAGAAGAAGAAGAAGAAGAAGAAGAAGAAGGAAGAGGGTGGAGGAAATAGCAGGCAAGTGTGGCCATGGATACAAGTTAAATGAGTATGTGGAGCTCAGTTTCGTTACTCCTATTCTTTTTATTTATTTATTTATTTATAACTTTTTCGAAGGAAAAGAAAAAGAAACTTTTTTCTATTTTTTTCTATTTTTAGCATTAATTTAATAATTCGAAAAAGAAACAAGGACATACAAAAAAGGTTGCTTAGAATGGTAAAATGGGTGTGTGAAAACTATTTTACTTTGGAGTTTCATTTTATTGTCATGACTTTGACTTTCAATTGTTTGGTAAATGTTCTGTCTTTTAACTTGTAAGTTGAAGGTCTTTGAGACGAATTTCATGGATGACGAATTTGATACAAAGTTATCATGAAAACGAGAATGCTATTTTTACCATCATTTGTAGCATCTCTTTATTAGAGAAGCGGCACACATGTGTTTGTGGATCTTAACACTATTAAACAAATGGTACAAATAGATAGCAAGTGTATTACTACTCTTATGAAAAACTCATTGTGCTGCTTAGCCCAAATCTACCACCCATAATATAAATATATTGTTGGAACTAAAAAAGAAAAAAAGAAAAAAAAAGAAGGAAAAAGTGTGAAAGCCCAACCAGGCTGTCGTTGGACTTGAATTAATGACCTATGGGCTTAACTCGGCATATGTCAGACCACAATAAAACCTCTATAAAGTTGAAATTAGGAAGGTAAGACTTGATAGAGGTGTAGTTAAAAAAATATTAGTTTTTGACTTATTTATCCTCAATGAATATTGCATTTACTAGATAAGATTCTTTAAGCGTCAAATATTTTATTTCATTGCATATTTTTGTACTCATTGACAATTAGAAATATGTGAAGACGTGTTTCCTTAGAGCAACTCCACCGTTGGAGCCCTCCCCCCAGGCAATACACTATGTTATCCACCCTGTGAACAGTAACTGCCCTAATGAACAGTAATCCCCCAAGCAATACAGTTTTGCATCTCCACCGTTGCACTTCAATAGCCCTGGCAATAGGCAATAAAATATTAGTATTTTATTTATT
>JADOBS010301883.1:0-12869 GCA_015708375.1 Cydonia oblonga
TATATATATATATATATATATATATATATATATATGATAGTTATGTTTCAAGTTAAGTTGTGAGAAGTGTTGAATAAAAGGACGAGGGGTAAGGGTTTTAGTCAAGTCTCCTTAACTATTTTGGTTCACTTTACACCAGAGGAAGTTCATGAATTCTTTTCTAATCGATTCTAAATGGCTTAGACTCTGTAGTGGGATTGGCTGGAACTTTGAAAAAATGTTTTGATTTTTAACGTTTTCTATGGATTGCAACTTTGAAGGTGAAATTTTTTGTTATTTAGTTTTAAGTTAAGTTTCTAGTTTCTTAGTGTTTATTTTTGTTTTCTAGTTTTGTTTTGCTTGAGGATAAGCAAAAAGCTAAGTTTGGGGGTATTTTGATGAATCAATATTATATTATGTACTTTACCCTATTCTTAGTATAGTTTGGTAATTATTTTGGTAGAATTTTGATACTTTGCTTTATATTTTCAATATAGGACATTCAAATTCCTCTAGAGAAAAACGTGACCAAACGGACGAATTTTGGAGTGATTCAAATTGGACGATGTTCATACGTCTCTTGGATGGTTCGTGTCAAAATTTGGGATTTTTCTACCAAGCGGTTATTTTCTGGCAATTTATTAAAGAAGCAGTGCGCGTTGCTGGAAAGTGACGTTTCTGGGCTTAAACTGCGTTATTGGAGCCCGAGATGACCTCAGATGAGATCGTGACCTTCTAGAGAAGTGTTCAAAATAGTCCAAGCTTTAAATCCAACTATATTGGGTCAGTTTTGGAGCTGTTTTGAGTCCAAAACGTGGCTGTGCAGATTTCTAGGCGAATTTACCAAGTCACTTTAGGATTACGTTTCCTATTTTATTTCAATTTATTTAGTTTCCTAGTCCTATTCTAAGACCCTTTTACTAGGAGGTTTTTATTTAGAGTAGTATAAATAAGCCTTTTGGAGGCTACGGTTTGGCTCTTACGCAACATTGGAGAAGAGAAGTTGGCTAGAGCTTAGAGATTTTCAGACTTTATTCTAACCGGTGTTTTCATTATTTTTCTATTTCTAATAAAGACTTTTTGATTTTTATTATGAATATGCGTAGCTAATTTTCTTTTGCTAGGGTGAGGCCATGATCCTTAGCAAGAATATGTAGTCTCTTTTTAATTTTCTTATGAATTTATGCATGCAAGTTTTGGATTGTTAATCATTGTGCTTTAAACTATCTATTTGTCTTAGTGATTCGCGACAATTAGGATATTTAGAAAAGTAATTTGATGCAATTTTGGCAGAGGGTTGTCCCTAAAATTGACTAAGACTTCTTGTGGTTAACATGTGTAGGTACTTAGGATAGACGACACGTCTAAGGAGTTATATGGTTTTTCAGAAGGTTTTTACAAAACTTAATGAGTCTTGCATGTTCACACTCGATTTGGATGCCACAGATGGGGTACATGTTAGATATACATTCTATGTTGGGGGTTTCAAGTAGGGCATACTTTAGGAAAACCTAACCTTCAAAATATGCATGTGTAATTCATAAGGGATTAGGATTGTTAGGGTGACGGCGGAACCCTAGTATTTTCTCATTTTGAATTCTAAAAAATTGTTTCCTTTTTCTTTCTCTAAAAATTGCATATTTTAATTAGCATTTTTAATTAATTTCGTTTTTCTTAATTTAGGTCATTAAATCATCATTTTCCAATCTTTGTTTTTAAATAGTTAACTAGGATTAGGCTCTCTCATAAATTGTTTTAAATAATCTCTGCGGAAAACGACCTTGCTTGAGCCGTTTATACTACAACAACCTTATTCTCTTGCAAGTATTTTAAGTGTTTTTATCCCTACTTTTGTAGGTGGTAAAAATCCCTATCAATTCCGTTAAATAATAGAATATGCCGTTAAAGATACCTAACACCGTTAGAATATTCTGTCAACTTTGACGAAATATTCGCCTCCTTCATCCTTGGTTCGCCGGAGTCTGGTGTCGGCACCGCTGCGATCGCCGGATTTTGGAAAAATTTTCAAACCTTTATTTCTCACTCATTTCTTAACCAAACTTCACGAAATTTGAACCAAAATGAAGCTTAAGATAAAAGGAACAAATCCTTACAACTTTTAGGTCCTAAAACCAACGGAAAGACATTGGAAAAAGTCACGATAAACCGACCACCCTGCAACTCACTAAACCCGAGCATCCCAACGTCAAAACTATTCTAGAATTGATCCAACATGCTAGAAAACCAAGAATAGAACCTTCTTAAGTCTTAAAACTACTTGAAACCTTTGCAATCATGCCGGAGGAATTCCACCCCTCACCGAAGCTCGGCTAACTCGAGTTCTACAAGTCCTCACGTCCAACCAAGAGTATAGATCAACTCCTGAGCTTGCAAGGAGTCCAAAAACACCAACCACGATCTCGATCCGCGACTGGAAGTGTTGATTTAGAAGTTGTCTGTACGGTTGTACGGAAAAGGAAGGAAATCTGATACGGAATGAGAGAGAAAAGGTCCACGGGTTATGTGTGTGTGTGAGTGTGTGGTCCAAGTGAGTCACCAACCAAAAACAAAGAAAATCTTACTTCTAATTGTGTCCAAAATATTAGGACTCAACATATTTGGTCCACATCCAAAGCTTAAACCACACACCACCACACAACGTTCAAGGACAAAATGGACATTTCACGCTATCGAAAAATATATTTCGAGACGGGCTATCACATTTTATCATATATTTTTAGTTTTAGTTTGTACCTATTTTTAATTTCTAATTCTTTTTTAATTTGTACCAATTTTCTTTTCAGTTTTAATTTGTACCCATATATTAATTTCTTTTTGTGCCCATAGTTTTTAAAGTTTATTTGTATTTGTACCCATATTTTTTTTTATTTGTAATTTTTATTTTTCTAAATGTACCCATGCTAGTTATATGTACCCATTCATGTAAAACTTTTTAATCTTAAAATGTACTCATTCTTAAATACACCAATTTGTTATATGTAAAATGTACCATTTTTTATTTATATAAAATCTATTCAATTTTTTTCTAATCCATTTTGTCACATCCTGGGCTCGCCTCCGCCGTAGCACGATATTATCCGTTGTGAGCCCCGACCACGCCCTCACTGTTTTGTTTCTGGGAACTCACGCGAGCAGAACCTCCTAGTGGGTCACCCATCTTGGGAATGCTTTGGTCCCTTTCTCGCTTAACTTCAGAGTTCCGATGGAACTTGAAGTCAATGAGCTCCCAAAAGGCCTCGTGCTAGGTAGAGATGGGAATATACATATAAGGCTTACAGGATCCACTTCCGTGGGGCGATGTGGGATGTTACAATCCACCCCCTTAGGGGCCCGACGTCCTCGTCGACACACTTCCGGCCAGGGATTGGCTCTGATACCAAATTGTCACATCCCGGCCCGAGCCCCACCACATCCCGAGCTTGCCTCCACCGTAGCATGATATTGTCCGCTTCGGGCCCCGACCATGCCCTCACAATTTTGTTTCTGGGAACTCATGCGAGCTGAACTTTCTAGTGGGTCACCCATCCTGGGAATGCTCTAGCCCCTTTCTAACTTAACTTCGGAGTTCCTACGGAACCCGAAGCTAGTGAGCTCCCAAAAGGCCTCGTGCTAGGTAGAGATGAGAATATACATATAAGTCTTACAGGATCCACTTCCCTGGGCGATGTCAGATGTTACACATTTTTAAACTTATATGGATACATTCTTTTTTCTTTGATTTTAAAATGTATCCACGTCAAGTTTAATCGAAGAAATTTACTAATGTTATTAAGCCTAATATCTTTTTCTTTTTTTTTTGTGATTTTGAAGAATGTACCTATGTTTACACACACACACACACACACACACACACACACACACACACACAATAGTATATTTATATTTTAATATTTTAATCCCACAAATTATGGTTTTTTTATTTAAAATCTCATTTATATAAACAACTATAATTTATAATTTATAATTTAAAAAATATAGTAACGTAAATAGAAATAAATTATCATATTAATTTCAGAGACCTCGATCAAAATTAAAAACTAACAAGGTTTTGATTAAAGAATATTCATAGCTAAGGACCGCATCCAAAGTACAAATTAAAACTGAAATGAAATTGGTACAAATTAAAAAAGAATTACAAATTAAAAATGGGTACAAACTAAAACTAAAAATATATGATAAAAAATTTAGTCATAAATATAAATATACTAATTGTAACATTTTTAACATTAAATGAATATATTTAGAAATAAAAAAAAATTATTATTGAAATAATTAATGATGTTATTAATACCCAAGGGCCTTGATAAAAAATTGAAAAGAAATATGATTTTAATCAATGGAGTAGCAAAAGGAAGGATGAGAACCTATTTCTCCTTTTTTTAGTATAGGTCAACAAATAATTTAACCCTTTCCCTCAAATTACATGGGATAACCTGCGTATGAAGCTCTACGTGTCCCTCTTTATGCCAATGGATGAAGCCCTCATACATTAAGTTTGCATATGCAGGCTCTCCATGCATATGCGTATTACTCATGAAGGGCTCAGGTCTTAATCTACAGGCTCTCCATGCATATGCATGCATATGTGTGTATTCATCCATATCATTTTCCTTGTTAAGAAAGAAAGAAAGAAATCGTCAAAGGCCTGCTTGCTGTAAGTTTGCTGCACAATTTCTCAGATTTTTCCCAGAAGCTCAAATAAGAGATTGATCGGTAGGTAAGACAGATGGACCATTAACAAATCAGAAATACGTGTTCGTAATCAGAAGGGGAGGCGTCTGCCGAGTGAAGAAGAAGAACAAATAAGAAATAAAATGAAGGATGTGTGACCCATGGAGGCATGCATACATACATGCTAATGGCACACGAAACCCAGTATATAGTTTCCTAGCTGCAACGGTAGGAAATGAAAACATACGGCTAGTACAACCACACGTTTTTGTATATATGTGTGTGTGTGTGTGTGTCAACACTTTTGACATTAACCATGTTTTCTTGACATTAACCATGTAATTTCTACTTAATTCGCATAGCAAATTAATCCTCGCAGCTCCACAGGAATGGGCGGCATGATGAGTTGAATGTCAACCTCCAGCATTCCCCAGTTCAAAATACGTACGGTTACTTCCCAGTGATTTCTAACTTCAAACTCTTAATTACACGTTACATATCTTCAAATATTAATAAACCAATTTCACTTCAAACACTTAAATCTCTTATCTTCAAATATTAAGTTGACAACCAATTTATTCTCCACAATGTTGTATAAACTTTTGTAAGTAAATGATTACAACAGTTAGGACAGTTTGTTAATTAGTTCCGTAAAAAATGAAAATTAAAGCCGTTTAGAATATCGATCACACAATTTGGATATTTATGGTTCTTAATGAAAGCCTTTGTTATTTTACATTCCATACCTATAAAGATTAGACTTATTTTTTGCAGGCCCTGAACATTTGTTGTGGGTTTCGATCCATTGATGTCTTTCTACATGTGAAAGCCTTTCTCTTCATTTTCTTAAATGGTTGAAAGTCAATATATATATACACACACACAAAAGAAATTCTATCACAGAGAAACATCACAAAGTAACAATGGAGAGAAAAGAGTTTAAGAGAAATTTCCTATGTATAATGTAAATATCCATGCATTAACTTAATTAATATAACAAAGAACCTAGTCAAAAACTTGTTCTCATTTTCTAGGAATATGTGCGTATGATACAGGAGGAGAAATCCCCCAAGCAATCACATGCGTGCGCAATCAAAACACCGTCGAAGATTTCTTCTTAACTGCATTGCACACTCGGCCTAAGAACCAATTCTTCGTAGCTCATCCGGCCACTCGCATTCAGTTGGAAATATAGAAAAAGGAATTAAATTAAACAAATAAATTGTGTTTACTTATGCGGTTAGGTTACTCTAATTTCTTGGTAGTTCTGGGGAAACCAAACTGCACGATACAAACCCTAACGTTCCTCCCAATCGGCTATTATAAATATTTCCAACCTTAACAAAAGCCACAACTTGATCTCCTTTCTACATCATCTTTTAAAAGTTTAATTAAGTTGATCATTAGCAACTATGTCTTCTGGTGGAGACTCGAATCCTCCAAATGCTAAGAGTGTTATAGGAAGGGAGAAGACGAAATCTTCGTCGTCCCAGTCATCTTCTCATAGTAGTGGAGGCTCGTATCCGCCAAACGCTTAGAGTGCTCTAGGAAGGAACAAGAAGAAATCTTCGTTGTCCCAGTCATCTTCTCAGAGTGGCACGATATTGTTCGCTTTGAGCCCCGACCACCCCCTCACAGTTTTGTTTCTGGGAACTCACGCGAGCAGGACTTCCCAGCGGCCCATTATCACTTACCTTCGGAGTTCCTATGAAATCTGAAGCCAGTGAGCTCCCAAAAGGCCTCGTGCTTGGTAGAGATGGGAATATACATATAAGGGTTAGAGGATCCACTCTCCTGAGCGATGTGGAATGTTACAATCCACCCCCTTTAAGGGCCTGACGTCCTCGTCGGCACACTTTCGGCTAGGGATTGGCTCTGATACCAAATTGTCACATCCTGGCCTGGGCTCCCACCACATCCCAGGCTCGACTCCACCGTAGCACGATATTGTCCGCTTTAGGCCCCGACCACGCCCTCACGGTTTTGCTTTGGGGAACTCACGTGAGCAGAACTTCCTAGTGGGTCACCCATCATGGGAATGCTCTAGTCCATTCTCGCTTAACTTCGGACTTCCTACGGATCCCGAAGCCAGTAAGCTCCCAAAAGGCCTCGTGCTAGGTAGAGATGGGAATATACATATGAGACTTAGAGGATCCCAAAAGGCCTCGCTTAACTTTGTTCTATAGTTGATGTTGCTTCGATTTTATTAAGTAAAAAGAGGTAGAGAGCTATTTTAATACCTCCCTAAAACATTTCTATTTCAACCATACCATTTCATTTAGGGTGTCATAAAATGTAAGAAACAACAGAAATGAAGTTCTTTATTTAACAAGTTATTTAAAAATAGTAATTAAAGCTAGTGCCTTTAAGAGCTCATTTTTTCTCCGTACAGAAAATTATTGTGTGAATCCAATATGTCACATCAACCGTGTATCATTCTACTTTAAATTCGACACATGACTTTTAATTTACCCAAAAAAAAATTGCAACTAAATTAGACACCATTCGCACCCTTAAAATAAAAATAAAAAATATAATAAAAGTCACAGAAACAACTCTATCTCTGACCCAATTCCCAAACCACACATCCATGGCTCTTTGACATCCTGCCTTCATGTGGATGTTTCGCATTTCTTTCAATTCATTATTCACTTCATAGAATATGTATGTGCTATATTTGGATGAGGGTTTTTCAAGTTCTAGGGATTGAAATCAAACTATGAAGGACAGGACAACAAAATATTGCATAGAGACTATTTGAATAGCCCTTCATGAGCATTATAAAGGCATGTCAGAGGGGTTTGCAAAACGCTACTCGGGAGGTGTCATCTACAAAACTCCCCCATATGTAATGCTCATGAAGTACTTTTCTAATCCCGATATGTTATATTTTGTGGTACATTCCTTCATAGGTTGACCTCAATTCCTTGGAATTTGGAAAAGCTTCATCCAAACATTTCCTTGGGGTTAATTCGATAGCATGCTGGCACAGTGGCGTATCGTATACACACAATAATTCTCTTTTTTCACTCCTTAGATTTTGAAGCTCCTAGCGATTTTGCTATCCCAAGAAAAGAGCCACAAGAAGTTCAAAGCTTCTTGAAATAATTCATACATACATATTGTCACGCCAAGATCCTGAGCTACATCTAGGATCGACACGTGACGTCACCACATACCTATTCATCTATCAGGCCTCACCTCTGAGACAATGACCAAAACACAAATCAATTGTTCAATAGCACAATAACTTTTTCTTTTATATCATGGATGCATCTAACCTTTGTGTTAGACTGCCTACGTACCCTAAGACAGGGTCAAGCCATTTGTAGTCCATCCTTTTTTTTAAACTCCGACATTTTTCATAGTACTTCTTGCAGAAAACATAGAGTTCTAGAATAACTTAATGGAGCTCTACAAACATGACTCACTGGATTTTAGACTAATAACGAGGATTGTCAATTTGTCTTTCACCTATCACAATGTTTTTCAACAACAATTCAACATTTATAACAAATATTCCAATTCATGAATAAGAGATGCACAATATTAGCATTTAATTACCTTGATCAACCAACAATATCACATTCACTTCACTAATTTCAATAAAGACAACCTCCGTAAAGTTTGCCGTATTTCTTTATCTGAATTTCAAAGTAATAGCATTGTAACTAAGTTACAAACACAAACATAAACTTGAGCAACTTCTATGCACAATAAGCTAGGGTTTCAAACCACTCAACGAAACTGGAATAGGAAATTGGATTTTAGACAACTCAACAGAATCCAACAAAAATAGGGTTCCGGACCAGTCAGTAGAACTGAATGGGGAAAGGGATTTCGGACCACTCAACGGAACCAGATAAGGAAAGCGATTTTGGACCACTTAACAAAACCGAATAGGAAAATGATTCCGAACCACTCAACGAAATCCATCTTTAGCATGCATATCCCAATGCGAATTAACCAAGCAGAGACCATAGCACCCATATGATAGCGTGGTCCTCAATGCGGAATAACCAAGCAGGACCACCTATAAATATAATGTGACCAAGTAGGCAGTGATCCCTCAATGCGGATTAACCAGGCGGAGTCACCCCTAGAATGCGTATGGTCCCTAATGTGAATAAACTAGGTAGGACCATGGAAAGCATCCAAAAGTGTGGTCCCCAATGCGGATTAACCAGGTAAGACCACATTTGGAAGTAAGTAGGTAATGACCCCTAATGTGGATTAATCAGGCGGAGTGTCTCCTAGAGTGCATGTGGTCCCCCAATGTAGATAAACTAGGCGCAACCATAGGCTTGTCTCCAATAGTATGGTTCTCTAATGCAGCAAAACCACATATGGAAATTATGTAACAAGGTGGACAATGAACGTCCAATGCAGATTAACTAGGTAGAATAATCCCTAAAATGTGTATGGTTCTCCATGTGAACTAACCAGGCGGGACCATCCATGTACTACACTGCTACATGGTGCAGTCACATCATCACACATCATAGCTCATACAAGTCACAATTGTGAACACACTATTAATTATACGTGACAAACGAATATCTAATCATATAGACGTACAAGTTCTACGGAATAATTCTAATATGGTCCTCGACTTATCACTTCATATAAGTAGTTGCAAATTATCGTTGTTGTCATCTAGAAGCCCAATATACATGTAAATCTCAGTAAAGTGCCACTTGCATGCAAACCAAGATACACATCCCCATATTGTTCACTGACCAAGATATACCCACTACTCTATTTGGTCTCTAGTAATGCTAATTTCAATGTTCAAGAACAATTCGGGACTTTTGACCAAAAGCCAACCCTCAATCAATATGGCCAACTGTACGTCCAACTACCCTACATAATCCAATCCGGAAGATCCGCATATCGATTTCTCGTCCATAAATTTCTAAGATCCTCAACGTGACCAACGGTCGGATCTTGTCAAACAGTAGCCAAAACCAGATCCAGGCGTAGAAATTAGCCTTAAAGGACAAAGTCGGGCCATTGACTACGCGACGGCTTACGGCCAAGACTATTGCAGGAATCCGGCCAACTCCAAATTAGGCCCAAATTCCATACACTTGCAGATCAGACACAAGAGGAGCAGTTTATATACTTGAATCGAGGCTTGAAACTGGCTGGAGGTGGTGAAAACCATCGTGGAACACACTTGTGGCTTGAAAAGTCATGCCTCGCCACACTGTCGTCGTAGCGCTTATGAACAATCTAAGGGAAAGGTTTTGCTCACAGGGCTGAGCTCTACCAGATGGTGGTGGTTGTTACCGGTTTCACAGGTTCGAGCCGTCATGTAAGGCGGCCAATTGGAATTCAAAAATTTCACGACTTCGAGTTGTCGCGTATGGCTGCCAAATGAAGTTAAACCTGCGCGAATCGTGTTTAGGAGATAGAGGCGAGTTGAATCGTAGTGGTGGTGACGACTTTCGTCGTCAAAGCACTCTATAAATGTGTTGGAAGATGCAACCATGAAACGGATCACAATTGTAGAGATCTGGGTCACCTCGTATTGGCTCGTAGGTCCGACTGACATAAATGGTAAAGCCCCCACTCTTAAAAAAGAAAAATAATATGGGGCAGTCTATTTATATAGGTCCTAAAGATCAATTTGCCCCTAACTATATATGTTTATTTCTCTTTCAGTACAACTCTGTTTCTCAAACTGTTTTTGCCTACGAGTCAATGGAATCGAGTTTTATTCAAAAATACTGAGATTGAACCCGAAAGGTCTACGGATTTTTAATGACTAATTACGAAAAATAAAACTTTGTAACTAATTATAATCCCAAAAATGATGATAAATAAAATATAATTCCCAAAAATATGAAATATAAAATTTAAATAATGAAATCCAGGAACGTGATTTCACACATATGTAGACTTTTTTTTCTTTCTTTTTTTTGTTTCCCTTATTCAGGAGCTCCTCCTTCTCCAAGACATATGTAACTCTCTTTGAGTTTGCTTCAACATATGTGGACTTTTTGAAGCTCCATCTTTTGGTGGACAAAAATATTTCATTGCCTTCACTGATGATTATTCACGTAATGGTTATATTTATCGATTGAAAGAAAAATCTAAAGCAGTGATTGCCCTTTATGTGTACATCATTGAAGTTGAAAGGCAATTAGATAAACAAGTAAAAATTGTCAGGGAGGATAGAAGTGGTGAATTTTATGGAAAACATGATGAATCAGGACAATGTCTTGGTTCATTTGCAAAAATTGTTGAAAATCATGGCATTTTCTAAAAGCGTAATTATACTCTTATGGATATGGGTAGGTAATTCATCGTTGCTTATATCATTGTGGATGTATGCTCTTAGGACTCTGTATATTTATTAAACTTATTAAACTGTGTTCTTAGTAAGGTAGTTCCAAAAATACATTTAAACAATTAGTGGTTACTTTATTGGTTACCCAGAAAAATCAAAAGGATATAGCTTTTACTGTCCTAGTCATAATACGAGAATTGTTGAAACTAGTATTTCATTGAAAGTGATGAAATCAGTGGGAGTGAAAAATCTAAAGAAGTTAGGGTGCTATAATTTCTAAAGCACGTTGTTGTTCCTACACATGGTGAACCGTTAGACAATGTTGAACAACAAATTATGGCCAACCACTCCGGGATGAGATTTTCACATGGAAATGTAGTGGACGAACCACAAGGAATAACATAAGCAGATCTCAAAGAGAAGGAAAAAAAAATGCTTTTTCGGATGATTATGTAGTATATCTACAAGAGTCTAATATTTATGTAGGAATAAATAAATATCCGATTTCATTTTCACAAGCCATTAATTGTACTGATTCTTCTAATGGATTGATCCATGAATGATAAGTTGAAGTCAATGGATCAGAATAAAGTTTGGGATCTCGTTGGATTGCCTAAAGGTCGTAAAAGAGTTGGGTGTAAATGGGTTTTTAAGACCAAATGCGAGTTGAAGTCAATGGACCAGAATAAAGTTTGGGATCTTGTTGGATTGCCTAAAGGTCGTAAAAGAGTTGGGTGTAAATGGGTTTTTAAGACCAAATGCGACTCCAATGGCAATATATAGGACGATATAAAGCCACATTAGTGGCCAAAGGTTTCACTCATAAAGAAGGCGCTGATTACAAAGAGACCTTCTCACCAGTTTCCAGCAAAAATTCTTTTAGAATCATTATGGCATCAGTAGCTATTGAAAGTTACATCAAATGGATGTGAAAACAAAATTTTTGAGTGGGAGTTTGGAAGAGGAAGTCCATGGATCAAAGCTTCGCATTAAAAGAAAGGAACACATGGTCTGTAAACTAAATCAGTCTACATATGAACTTAAACAAGCTTCTTGATGATGGTATCTTAAGTTTGATAATATCATTGTTTCCTTTGGTTTGAAAGAAAACATTGTTGATCGGTGTACATATTTGAAGGTCAATGGGAGCAAGTTTATTTATTTTTATTCCGTATGTTGATGACATTTTGCTTGCTAGTAGTGATCTTGGTTTATTACATAAGACCAAGAAGTTTCTCGAAGAACTTTGAAATGAAAGGTATGAGTGAGGCGGCCTATGTGATAGGATATGAAATATGAGATAGATCACAAGAAGTGTTGGGCTTGTCTTAGAAAGCATATATTGAAAGAGTTCTAGAGAGATTCGATATAGAAAAATGTTCATCCAATGGTGCTCCAATTCAGAATAACCAATAAGTTTATCCTTATGCAATGCCCACAAAATGAATTGAAGCTTGCACAAATGAAGAGTACTCTTTATGCATCTGTTGTTGGAAGTATGATGTATTCACATACTTGTACTAGACAAGGCATCAGTTTGCAGTTGGAATATTAGGCTGATAAGCTGCAAAGAAAGTAATGAAATATTTGTAAGGAACGAAAGACTATATGCTCATGTATATAAGAATTTAATAAGCTGGAAGTTATTGGTTATTAAGATTCAAATTTTATGGATGTGTTGATACTTGATAGCATTAGATCAACTCTTGGTTGCTTATTCCTCTTAGTTGGAGGAGAAATTTTCGGGAAGAGTTTAAAGCAAGGTTATATTACTATATCTACCTTGGAAGCTGAATTTATAGCATACTTTGGGGTTACAAATCATTGGATTGTGTTGCAAGTTTTCTACAATTCTTGGGTAGTTTTTTTTTTTTTTTTTTTTTTTGTAGTTTTTCTTGAGATT
>JADOBS010301884.1:0-12870 GCA_015708375.1 Cydonia oblonga
TCGATTGGTATAAAACCAAAAACCCTAATTTATATAAAAAAAAAAAAAAAAAACAGAAAAAATGATGAAATGAGAGGAACATGGCTGGGGAACACGGAACGAGAACGCAACTGTGGGGGACGTTAGAGGAGCTCTTGCTCGTCTCCGCCGTGAACCGCCACGGCACCCAGAGTTGGGACTCCGTCGCCTTGGAGGTCGGGGGCCGCTGCTCCGCCAAGGCGACGACGCTCCTCACTGCTCTGAACTGTAGGGACAAGTTCGAGGACATCAAGCGACGGTTCGTATTGGGAGACGACGACGATTCGTCCGGGAGCCTGGGCGCGATGGTTGACGAGCTGCGAAGGGTGAGGGTCGAGGAGCTCCGACGCGAGGTCCGCCGTCGCGACGTTTCGATCGTGTAAATTTCGCTGCCCTTGCGAGAGATCTGAGTGTGAGGCGTCGTCGTTTTAATGGTCTTAGATCTGAGAGTGTGTGGTTTTTTACAGGTCGTTGGAGTTGAAGGTGAAGAGGTTGGAGGAGGAGAGGGAGCGGAGTTTGAAGGAGGACGCCGAGGCCACCCGTCCGAGCAAAGATCTCAAGCGCCGCGGAGAGGATCAGCGGGATGGTTCGCCGGAGAATCTCGCCGGTGAAATAAACTCCGGCGAAGACTTCGGCTCGGACTTCAATTCCGACGACCGTGAGAATCGATCCTTCAACGAGTCCAATTCGACGAGCCAAAGAGGTGCGGCGGAGAAACAGGTGGAGGGGAAAGAGGAGGAGCCCGGGCCGGAAGGAAACGAACCAGATCCGATGCGGGCTAAAATCCGGTCCGAACCGGATCGCGATTGCTCTGTTAACGGCAACGTAGCAGACGATGACGACGAAGACAATCAAAACAACAAAAACGGCGATGATACGGCGAAGGCGAGTCAACTCGACGACTCGAGCGAGTTGTGGGAATCGGGTGGCGAGTCGAAGCGGGAGGAAAAAAGAGGTCGTCGTGGTGGTGCGGCGGCGTCGAGGCAGCAGAACAGCGACGTGCAGAGCTCGGCGAGCTTGTCGAAGAGGAAACGACGTCGTGGCGGCGGAGGAGAGGGAGGAGGAGGAGGGAGTAGGAGTAGGAGTAGGAGCAGCAGCGGCGAAGAGGCCGAGGGTGACGAAATATCTCCCGCCACCAGCAAAGGGGTTAAGCAGCTCAAGCTGGTTAAATCTGAGCCGTTGATCAAGGTCCTCAAGATCATCCGGTCTCATCGGCTCGGCTCCGTATTCGAGCGGCGGCTTCGGAGCCAGGTATTGACAAATATTCCTAAACAAATTTTAACGTATATAATTTTAATTTTTAATCTTGAAAGTGAAAAATCTAAATTAAATAAATTATCTAAAAGAATTTATAAAATCCGGAAAATAATTAAGATTTGAATAATGGGATTGAGGAAAAAAAGAGAGGTAGTAGTTCATGGACGAAGGTGGGGTGGTCTGAGATTAGATTTAGATGTTTGGCTGTGGGCCAATTAGAACGTGACACATCACGATGTCGAGGGTGTTTTGGTCATATGGAGAATAAAATAGGGGTTATTTGGTACTTTAAAGAGTAAGATCGAGGCGGTTTGGGATGGTACGCTGTGCTTGGTGAGGACGTTAGCTAGCGTGCAGTGCATGAGGGTTACGAAGAGGACAAAAACTTGGTCAAGATTTTTTTTTTTACCCAAAAAAAAAAAAATGGTCAAGGTTTTGATGACGGGTTGGGTTACAACTTACAACCATATGCCTTAGGTGGTGGGGTCCAGTACGTAGTTTAAAATTGTAAGCGATTTTTCAATGTGGTATGAACACGGCTAAATATGTACTAGGCTGAAATTCGGCACATAAAATTTCTCTAAAGTTAGGCTTTAGAAGATGATTATTATTTATTATTATTTTTGACAAGTATAGTCTAAGTTACTCTATTTTATTAATGATATGTACCTCTAAGTAGTTTGAAAACTCAACGGTTTTGTCATGTATATAAAAGTTTAATAAATTTTTATGACGGTTAGATTTTACATAAAATTTATATTGCTGAGTGATATGTGCTGTTATATTGTAACCTTAATTTTACCAAAAAAAAAAAAAGAAAAAGAATCAAACTCGAATGTCTAGGAGATTATAAATCGATCGATTGACTTAACCCAGACTTAGGAGATTATTAAATCCAGCCAATAGTCCAACCCAATGGAAGCGTTACGAAAGTACCAATGAGGGCGTGTGGCAGGGGGTGTTGGGGCACTTTTTGGACGTGTTAGTTGTTTGAGCTTGTTTATTAGCTTTTTTTTTTATCTCAATTTCCGATGTTATTTATATTTTTCCATTAAGTTTGTTTTATATTTTTCATTACGTTTATTGGTAGTAGCAAGTAGCAAGCCCATGATCTTTCACGTGGAGTTTAGGATTAGAACAACTTGTCTGGCATGAACCTCACTGCTACAGTAATATTCTATGCTAATAATAAATATTTTTGTATTATTGATACAAAATTTCGTATGACATTACTCGTGCCATGCAAGTTCTCGTATGTACACGCAAATGACTAAACGGTGGTCCTTTATTTTAGAAAGTGCTTTAATTTGTCTCTTTCATAAACATTTAGGAGGACAAAAATGTAGTTGTCAAGGAAGCATCAATCTACTTTACTCATACAGAACTTATACAAAAATACTATTCTTACTATCTATTTGTAATATTATTTCTATAATCTTTCTATTAGAAAATAGTACAAATAAATAGTAAGTGTAACATGTCAAGTTATGCATGTGAATGCAATAGAAGATGGAGGTTACGTAAAAAGGAAAATGTGCGATCCATGTACTAAGAGTAGGTAGGTTAGACGGTACACATTGCATTACCATATTTTCTTTATTATTAATATAAAGTAATAATTTAAGACTTATTTTTGCTCACCACTTGGTAATGCTTATTATTATTATATGATCGTTTGATGAGTTTAAATTTTTAAATTTGTGTTTTTATTTATTAGACATATCTCGCTGTTTAAAATCATCTAACAATGATGAACAGTGATTTGGTCAGCAAAAATAATTTCTAGCATTTTTGATGTTTTTTTGGTTTCTAATTTGCCCTAAAAAAAGTTATGAGTACTAAATATTAATAACAAAAGCCTAAAATTTTTGTGCAGGAATCAGAAAGGTACAAAAGTTTGATTCGGCAACACATGGACCTACATATGATTCAATCCAAGCTTAACAAAGGCGTCTACACAGAGGATTGCATCCGCTTGTTCTTCCGTGACCTCCTCCTCCTTTTCAACAACGCCGTCGTCTTCTTCCGCAAGAACTCTCCAGAGCACAACGCAGCTCAAGAACTCCGCTCCATTGTGCTAAAGGAAATGAACGACCAGCTCCCGAAACCACAATCCGCGACTGAAACTGAAAGATCGAACGTGCCCAAGATCGAAACCAAAGCTCCGAAGCTCGAGTCCCATGGCTCTGAGAAACCCACCAAGTCTTCCATTGTTGTGTGTGGAAAACTTGGTTCTGTCAATGCACTCTCTGATGCGAAGAATCGGAAGGGAGATAAGATCGAAGAGAAAGCGAAGGCGGCGAATGTGAAGCAGGCGGATGGTGCTGCATTTGTGAAGGTTGAGGACAAGGGGGTTAGGAAACGGAGGACGCAAGAAAGAGGCGGGCGGAGAGGCAAGAGCACGAGGGGCAGGAATGCAGCGAAGCCAACGAAGCCGCACGAGTATGGTGTCAATGAACTCAGTTCACATGACGGTTTGGACGCGTTGAAAGCGGAGAAAGAGAAGAAAGAAAACGGAAGGAAGAAGCAAGGCGCGGCGAGGTTCTTGAAGCGAATGAAACAGACCTTGAGTACTGAAGTGAAAAAGGAGAATTCGGATGGTACCGACGAGGATAGCGAGGAGAGCGAGGACGAGAAGAAGAAGACGAAGCCAATGAGGGGTAGGAGGAAGCCGGAGGTTGAGAGGAAGGAAAGGGTGACGCGGAGTTCAACGGAAGGCGGAGGAGGGAGGGGACGGGGAAGGAGTCAGGAGAGCAATGGGAGGGGACGAAGAGGGGTTGGGAGGCCACCGAAGAGGCCGGAAACCTCAGCGGCTGGGGCTGGGGGCGGGAAGAGAGGGAGAGACAACGGGGAGGCGGATCAGGTGGGGAGTGCAGGGAGGCCGAGAAAGCGTACAAGGAGGTGAATGTGAACATTACTGTAAGCTGTAAATTATTTTTGGTGTGGTGGTTTGGGTTAATTTCTGGTCTTGTTTTGTTGCTAATGCTAGGTTTTTATAGTTTTATTTTTTATTTTTATTTTTTATTTTTACCTTTTACCCAAGGGGTCAAAAGAATTACTGGAGAGGGACAGGCAGAGAGAGAGAGACAGAGATTTGTTGTGAACTTGTAGAATGTTTTGGGGCATGTCCTTCTGCAGATACAGATCCTGATGAGTATAGTTTCAATATTGTTCTTGTTTTTTAGTGTGGGCTTTTTTTTACTGCAATAGTAAAGAAGCTGGACCCAAAACCCCCGAAAACAAAGGAAGAAGTTAAAGATAGTACAAAGTAAATGGTATTGGAAAGATAAAGTGTAATGGGTGGCCCAACTGTGAATGCACAATTGTTCGTGGATCTAGTCAGGAGTGAACGCTTCTTTGCTCGCCAAGGCGAGAGAAAACGTTACCCTAAGGGCCAAGCGGAAATTATTACTCCTATGAAAACAAAGGAGATTAGTCAAATCATATAATATTAACAATTTTCTTCCTCGATAGTCTGATAAGTTAAGGACTTTTTTTTTGGGTTAAACGTGTGACTAATACTACTTTTAGTTTAGTGTAAATTTGTCTGACAAATTATGTTATCGAACTTTCAAATGAGAATTGTTGAAACATGTTTTTAGATGATGATTGATAGTTTGACACAAAAAAAAAAACTGTTACATTAAAAAGATTTTAAAAATTCTGTTCTACACCTTTATTTTTGGTCTAATAGTGTACATCTGAAATTTTGTGTTCGATTTTCTCGCTCTAATTCGCTCGTATCAAAAGAAGGACATCCCTAACCGTAAATAAAAGATAAAATAAAAGAGCTGCTCAACTGATACTTTGTATTTCTTCTTTGATTGGATCATTGAAGACGGAGGTAGAGCAGTCCTGTTTGTGAGGGACCATGAAAGAGTTACTGAGGCTTGCATCTTCTGAGCAATTTTTACTGTCACCCTCAGTGTGTGAATGGCTGTTGCTTTCAACTTCTCCCCTTTGGTTTGAGACTTGGATTTGGTCTTGGGGTTCCTTGTTAATCTTCATCCTATGTTTAATTAATCAAGTGGAACAAGGGTGAAAAAAGTAATTAAGCATCATAAAAAAGATGATGGATTGAGAAAAATTTAGGTGTAACTGGGGATATTTTCCGTCTCTTTTTATTAGTCATCACCTGATTAATGAGATACAAATATGAGAATATATCTCCAGTTACATGTCAAAATCTTGCCAAGGAAAATTTGGTGTGACTAGAGATATATTCAATATTTATCTCACTCATGATATTTATACGAGTCAAGTAGTTGCACACATAGACGTGAATATATCCCTGATTACGTATAAGAATCTTGATAGATTTACATCACCAAATCAAGAAAAATTTGGAAGTAATCAGGGAATATTATGGTCTTTGTCTCACTCATCACATGAATGGTGACGCACAAAGCAAAAATAAATTCCCGATCACATGTTAGAATCTCACACCACTTGCATCAGCAAAACAAGGAAAATGAATCAAACTTGATAAATAAATTTAAAAAGTGTGTAACACTCTTACCTTCTTCTAAATTTTCTCTGCATCAGATAGAGCTTGAATTGAACATTGTCTAGGAGCTGGAAATATGCATATCTCCATGTCCTCTTGAGAAGCAAAGGGCAGCAGAATCCCAAGAACCCTACAACGAAACCGAGCACAACGGATAACCCAATCCGTAGACTTTGATCCTCATCGTCGTCCAAATCCTGGCTGTTCTTATTCTCTCCATCATTCCCATTACTTGACAAGCACTCATTAGGAAGCGGGGGGCCGCAAAGTTTTGGGTTCCCTTCGAATGCCGAGGCGTTGAAGCTTTGAAGCTGTGTGCCGGTCGGTATTGATCCTTCAAGACTATTGTACGAGACATTGAAAGATTTCAAGAAACTAAGGCTTGCCAATGACAAAGGGATTTTTCCGGAAAAATGGTTCACGGAAAGGTCTAATTCCTCCAAGTTCTTGAGGTTGGATATTTGCTCGGGGATTTCGCCCAAAAAGTTGTTCATGTTAAGATCCAGCTTTTGTAGGAGGTGCAGCTGGCCTATCTCAATAGGAATTCTCCCACTAATGCTGTTGTTCTTCACGTCGATCACGCGAGGAAAGTAAGACAACTTGTACTGCAGAAATGTTGTGTTGGTCGAGGTGTAGATAGGCAGTTCGAGAACGTCATCGTCTGCTTGAGGAGAAGTTTCTTCGGATGACAACATGGGAAGTGTACAAAGTTCCTTTGGAAATTCACCCGAAATTCGATTGGCTCCCAATGCTAAAACAAAGAGCCTTGGAAGAGACCCCAACCAACTAGGAATCGACCCAGTGATTCTGTTAAAACTCAGAATCAAGACCCCTAGCTTCTTGAGCTTCGATAACCATTGAGGTATTTCGCCGTTCAGCTGACAGTTACTCAAATCTAGCATTTGAAGATTTTGGAACCCGTCAAAATTAGCCATTGCTTCATCACTTGGAATTTTCTCTCCATAAAAAGTTGTCGAAAGGATGAGTACCTTGATACTTTTGCAGCGCATTAGTATCTTCATTGCCCCCGTGATGTTTGTCAATCGGCTGTAGCTGAGGGAGAGGAAGGACAAGGATTCCAGTGAAAGAATCTCGGGTTGTATCTGTCCCTCTAGATTATTTTTGCTCACCCGAATTGCTTTCAGGGACTTGCATGAGTAAAGACTTGTTGGCAAGAAACCGGTGAAGTTGTTATGGCCAAGATCAAGTATTGTTAGTCTAGTAAGATTGGAGAAATTAAGGGTGGAGATGTTTCCTTCAAAAAGGTTGATGCCGAGATTCAGTTTGATAAGGTTTGTGCAGTTCATCAAAGATGGGGGCAGAGAGCCGTTTAGACTGTTAAATTGAAGGAATATATGTTGTAATTTGGACAGCTTACCAATGTTTACAGGGAGAAAACCGCTCAATCCGTTGGACTGGAGGTCAAGGAATGCAAGGTTGGTGAGGTTGACAATGCTTTCGCTTATGGCACCGTACAGCGAATTGCGAGGCAACGCAATTTCTTGAAGTGTGGTAGCATTGTAGATGTCATCTGGAAGAAGTCCCGAGAGGTTGTTGTAACCAGCACGAAACACCTGTAGTTTGGAACACGCACCTAGTCCGTGAGAAATATTGCCACTGAATTCGTTGTGGGAGAAATCGAATAGTCTAATCGAGGGAGACAAATGAAGACAAATAGAGGACGGGATAGATCCCGAGAAGCTGTTGTCCGTGACGTTGAAACTAGTCAAATTTGAAGCACGTCCGAAGAATAAAGATGGAATTTCTCCATGGAAGTGATTGCTGGACAAATCAACAATCTGTACATTACTTGGAAGCTGAGAAAGTGTGAGTTCTCCGGAGAGACGGTTGTAGCTCAAATCGAGGATCTCAAGGCGATTCAAGGACAAGAAGAATCCGGCTTCGAGTGAACCATAAAGTGAGTTGTGGGAGAGATTGAGGTGTGTGAGATGGGTGAGATTTCCAAGTGATGAGGGAGAAATAATACCCCCATTGAGGCCTTTGGATGGTAACTGCAATTGCGCGATGTGAAGGTCCTGATCACAAGTGATGCCTTCCCACTGGCAACAATCAGCAGAAGTAGTAGTCCAGTTCAAAGGAGAAGAAGACAGAGAGCGAGAGAAGGTCGTGAGAGCTCTGCGTTCACTTGGATCGCAAGCATCATTTATAAATATAATGGAATTGAATAAGAGGATGAAGAGGAAGCCATGAGAGATTGAATGATCCATCTTAGATTACGATTCTCACAGGTTTGTTTACATATAATACGCATCTACGCGTATACATATAGGTCAAATGTGCACCATTTTGTGCAGTATATACATCTTCTGGAAGCCATGACAGCTACATATGAACATTGTTAAGTTGCAACTTGCAAGGTTTTCTACGGACCAAAATTATATACTATTATGGTTTTGTCTGCAATTTCCCAATATCTTCAAGGTCGCGTAAAGATTCTTTATGTGTTAAAAGTCTATGGATTTAAAGAGGTTTTGATTGGTTTTGTTTGGTTTGATTTGACTTTAGTAGTACACAACAAACAAAAGACTTCAAAGAGTCACTTACAGGGAATGAAATATTTTGAATTTTGATTAAATTTTCTTTGTAAAATGGGTTGGTTTGACTTCTAACAATGACTTTTCAAGTGCCTAAATGCATTTAGATTACAAATTTTTTTTTTCCTTTTTGGATGAGAGCAACAGAAGAGACTCAAACTTAGGACTTCGAGTGCAACAGTAAATATTTTTGATCACTTGAGGTACAAGCTCTTTGCGAGATTAGATTTTAAAAAATACGGAAAGAGAGAGAAAAAAATGACTTTCTTTGACGCTACATAAAGGTAAGGAAAAATGAATTTCGAGTCGGTTTAATTTTTTTTGGTTTTTGTCTTAGGAAAGGAGAAGAGCCAGACTCGAAGTTTTTGTGCAAGAGCAAGTGCCCTACGACTAATATAAAATGGTCAACTACTTGTATATCAAGTAGCAACTTCAGATATCACTTTCAACATCTGGCTATTTTTCAAAGTGTTTGAAAATGATTTCTATTGCGAATTTAATTTTTTATGTATGCTATTTCATTTTCTTTTTAATCCAAATTTCTTATTAATATTTGTAAGAAAAGGCAACAATTTATTCAGCGGAGAAATTATAAATAATTATAAGGTAGATTATGGAAAACTTGATCAACAAGAATGCTTAAATTCTTGACAAATTAAATGGCAGCCTGCAAGTGAATTTCCGATTAACTATTTCAGTATTCTATCCTGACGAAATTCGAAGACTTTTGCGTATGAATTTAGTTAGGAAAGTTGGATGCATATTTAACCTGCAACGTTAATTCCCTTTCTTTTTTACTCAGTTGTTAGATTGTTTGTATGCAGCAGCAATGTGGTTAATAAGTCCTTTATTTCTCACAGAAAAATTACACTGATCAACATACGAAGTGTCACGCCCCGATTCCGACATACGTTCAGGATCAACACATGATGTTACCTAATACCCGTATAACTCACATACCCCACCTTCTGGATATGGACAATGCACAACTCAAGATTCGAATTGCGTGATAATTTTACTAAAATTCTATGGCTGCATGTAACCTCCTAGTTAGACTGCCTACGTACCCTCAAAAGGGATCAAGCCATTTGTAGTTCACCAATCGTCAAACTCTAATCTTTCAGTAAAATACTTCAAACAGAAAAAAAATCATAAGGCACCATATTACACATCAACCTTACGCCAAACAACAATTATCAACTTTCATGCACGCAGGTAAACCATTCTCATACAACTACTTTCCAATTCATCCATCATATAATCACTCTGTTTCACATAATACTGTAAATCATAGTATGTACATAACAAAGAACCAACGAAGCACAGTGTTATTCTCAAGTCACATTAATCAACTACTCTAATCATAATAATCTCAATCGTACCCAACGTCATTCCATAGTCACATCAATTAATTAATCATGAATCAAAGATACATGATCCTAGCATTTAATTATGTTAATCAATGAATGCAGTAACATATCCTTTCACAAATTTGATCAAGAAACTCTAACAACTCTGAAGGAGTCACTCAGACATCCAACAACTTTTCCCATTCAAACCACAAAGATTCTCAAAAGCCAACATTCATATGTACATTAAAAACTAGGGCTAGAGGGACACAGTTCGGCCGAAGCCTACATAAGTAACCAAATAGGAAGTGGCCTTCAAAACGGATTAACCAAGCAGAGCCACCCTTGAGAAAATAACCAAGTAGGCAGTGACCCCCCTCTCACTACAACTGTTAGGAAGTGATCATCCAACGCGGATTAACCAAACATGATCACTCCTAAGCATACATGGCCATAAGGATTGCCCAACGCGGATTAACCAAGCGCGATCCCTATATAGTATGGTCCCCCAATGCAGATTTACCAAGCAGGACCACTTGTGATCCCCCAATGCGGATTAACCAAGCAGGGTCAAGATAATCAGGTAGGTGGTGATCACCCAACGCGGATATACCAAGCATGATCACTCCTAGAATGTGTATGGTCCCCCAATGCGGATATACCAAACAGGACCATCAATGTATAACTGCTACATGGTGCAATCAAACCAACACACAACCTACCTCCTACCTCCACACTTATGATTTACAACATGAGCACATACACCATCCATTTTTGTATTTCCCATCTAGGTTCCAAAGCATTGTTTCCAATTATTACTACAAGCATCCACCACCTCGATCAACTCCTATTCTCAAGTATATGCAACTAAATGCATCACTTTCGAATCTAGTCTTAATGAGATTACTTGGGACTACTAATAACACTATGAGGTCCAAGTACTATTTTGGTTAACTTGAATTAGCATGATCAAAATAAATGCAACATTTGAATGACAACACTTATAGAAAATAAGTGAAGATGCTATTTACAAATATAGATGTACCTGTATATAAAAGCCTTGGCAATTGGTGCATATATATTTCCAGGGATATAAGTAAGTTCCTTTGAATATGCATACATAGATATATGTTTACGGTAAATAAGAAAACAATTTCATCCCTTCATTATTTTATACATACATATAAGGATTCGTTCAACTTCAGACGTATGGAAAAAGGTCTGATAATGTGAACCAATGAGATGGAATTAATATGTTCATCAACAATGGCTATTCCTTGTCATTCATATAAAAGCCATGGCTATTCACTATCATCACAAAGACAAAATCTGGACAACGTTTGACTAAATGTATACAAACAACTCTAGCAAAATTGTACTAACTATGAAGAGAAACAATTTCACGTTATGAGACAATATAAATGTCGAATCCCCATCATCAACATTACATTAATGCATTCACTAACTTTAAAGCAACAAATGCAACATGATAAATGGGTAATTTTCAAATAAGGCTATACATACATAATGTCAACCATCAAATCTATAGCCATACGACGAGATTTCGTCAACCAACATCACATTTGGAATTAGGGTATCAAATTTAACCTAAGAAGGTCAGGGTTTACTTTGGCCCAAGCGCCGCTGCACACGGCGGTCGGCCGTCTCAACTCGCAGGAAAATTTAACTAATTCCAAAAATTACCAAATTTTACAGACATGTAGATCTCAATGAGGAGAGTAATTTTCATACCTGTGGCTAAGGTCAATTAGACTTGGAAAACGCCTGAAATCGCCCTCGAACCACCAGAACCCTAGAATTGGGTGTGCTTCGATTCGACCTCCATACTTGCTCCGACGCCTCCAAGGTTGTTTGGGCTTTGTTTCTGGTTTCAAGGAGAGTCTAATGGTGGTAGTAATTGAATGAAATCGTTTCACAAATGGTGAATCTCGGCAAGGTTTCCCGCGGCACCCATGGTGGGTTTTTTTTACCAAATTACACCTAAATTTCCTTTGAATTTAGGTGGAAATGATAGAAGGAAGGTTAATGGATTAGTTTGCAGGTGTTGGATGGGTGAATTTCGCTTGAAAAATGGCAGAAATTGGCTGGAATTAGAACCGGGTCAAAACCGGTTTGTTGTGCAGGAATGGGTAGACGGGAAGAGAAGGTTTTTTCTCCCTCTTCCCCATTGGTCCTCCTCTCCTAATTGGTCCCTTTTTCCTCCTTCTAAAAATCTCATTGGTCCCCTTTATTTTAACTAATTTTAACCTTTAACCCACATGTGGAAATTAAGTAATTCCCACAATCTATAGTTTCACAACTTTAAACGTCCGTAATTATACCGTTATAACATGAACTCGCAAACGGCTTTTGCCTACGCGTTCGTGATCTCGAAATCTATTCAACCATATAAATTATGGCCTCGAAAGGTCTACAGATTTTAAATAATTAATTTCCAAACTTCAAACTTCTTAACTAATTTAATTAAAATCTAAATTCAAACAATTTAAATTAAATTCTCGAAAAATAATATAAAATCTCAATATACAAATACGTAGATTATAACAGTGAAATCCAGGAACGGGATTTCACACGAAGCGATCTTTAACATCGGAGAGGAACTGGAAATACGCATATTGCCATGATGTGATCAAAGCTAAAGAGCCACAAACTCCCCAGAATCCTACAATGAAACCAAGAGCCACTGAAATATAAAACCATGGAATTTCATTCCCATTGCCATGCACATCTTCCATGTTCTTAGTTGCATTATCACTTGTGTTCTGCTGGCATTTGTTTGGAAGCGGGGAACCGCAAAGTCCCAGGTTGCCCTCAAAGGCAGTGGCATCAAAGCCTTGGATCTGAGTGCCTAACGGTACTTGTCCTTCGAGGTTATTGTATGCAACACTAAGTGAAGCCAAGAAATGAAGACTTGATAGTGAAGCTGGGATTCCACCCGACAGATGGTTTCTTGAGAGGTCTAATCTCTCCAAGTTTGTGAGGTTAGATACCTGATCCGGAATGCTGCCAATGATGTTGACGCTGAGATCCAGGTCATGAAGGTTTTGCAACTGGCCTATCTCAATGGGAATGTTGCCACTTAGACTGTTATTCCGGATGTAAATTGCTCGCGGCAAGTTGGACAGATAGTTGTACTGCAGATCTGTGACAGATGCATTTGTTC
>JADOBS010301885.1:0-12874 GCA_015708375.1 Cydonia oblonga
TAACGGAAGAATTAACGGTTTGACTAACGGATGTATGAGACTGTCCCAAAATTTACACTTTAGGTATGAATCTGGGACGAAAAAAACTTGATGTACTAAATGTTGAAAACCATGAAACATGAGGGTAATAAACAGTCTTTTGCCCTAAAAACAAAATGTACCAGCAAATTAAGAAAACTTTAATGAAAAGGGTTTGATCCAACTTTATTTTAATAAAAAACCACCTTAAAGTTTTCTTTAACCAAAAGGGCTTAAATATTAAAAATAAGGACAAACCCTAAAATTTGAACACGGGATGAATTCTCTAAGCCCAAAACATTAAAAAGTCAATTTACAAAAATTTTCCTAACAGAAAATTACACAGCCAGCTAAAACTTTCATATATTTACAATACTGTCATCCTCTAAATTCGCACAATCAATTCCCACCAAACTCAACCCTTAAAAATACCTAAAATTTGAAAATGGTTATTCTTCCACTGTAAACCATCCAAAAACCTTAAAATTTGAAATTTGAAGCTCGAAATCCAGCAACATTCAGTAATCGGAAGAACAAAATCAAGTTGAATACCTCTAAAAGGCATCAATGGCTGACCAATCGCCCAAAAAACGTCGAACAAAAGCCAGAATTTTCATCCAAGCACACCGTCAACGAAGAGGTATATATTTGAATGTTTGTGATTTGATAAATCTATGAATTTTACTTCGAAAAACACTACAAAATCGATTAATTTTGTTTTTGAGAAGATGATGGATTTCCACAGGGACTTGGAACTGCAAAAGAGGTAGATTGTGGAGAAAGCACAGGCTGAGATAGCTAAAATATAGCATGGTGATGAGGAGGAGAATGATATATGCCGAAAATGCAAGTGGGTGATATCAGTATCTATCTGTAATATTGATTGGTTATGTTAACTGCTACCTGTTGTTGTAATAATTGGGGAAGACTTTAACCCCTGTCTATTTCTTTTTGTATGTTTGCGATTGATATAGTGGGCAAATATTTCTTTAAATAACATGTTTCTACAAATAACTACTTCTCTGTATAAAAACTACATCGTTCACCTTGTCTTCTCTTTTCTTCACGACTTCATTAAATTTTTGTTGTTCCATAAACACTGTTGTATTATCGTTCAAGTTCATAAATAGTGTGGCCTAATTCTTAGTCCAGTTCCATGAACAATGTGCAACTCTTGTTTTGGTTTCATAAATAGTGCCTAATTTTTGGTGCAGTTTCATAAATAGTGCCTATTTCTTAGTTTAGTTTCATAAATAGTGTCTAGTTCTTGATCCAGTTTCATAAATATTGCCTAGTTCTTGGTCTGGTTCCATAAATAATGCCTACTTATAGGTGCAGTTCCATAAACAGTGTGGCCTACTTCTTGGTCCATTCCATAAACAATGCCTAACTCTCGTTTTTGTTTGTTTTCATAAATAGTGTCTACTTATTTGTACATTTTTGTTGTCTCAGGAGGCACAAGGAATACCTGATGAACCACTTGGTGCCCACCCCTCGTACCTATGTTAGTGCAGAAGTCAAGTTTACCGAGAAGACCGGTAAGAAACACATTTCTTTCACTTAGTTTTTTAATCATTCAACTACAAATTGTCGCTCAGTCTTACACCATGCTTGCCTTGCATATCGTAAACTTGGCATTATTCATCTTTTCTATCATACATGAGAAATTTCATGCCTGCATGAGCATTACATTGTGAAATGGTTTGCAGCTGTTATGTGATGTGAGCGCGCCCACGCACACATATATATAGATAATTAGTTTTAGTCAATTTGCATATCAGGTGAGTGAAACATTTTCTGAATCTGTTGTATTTTCTTTGGTGCAGAGGTTCTCTTCACAAAGATCATTCCGCTGACTCAGAAGGTGGAAGTGATAGGAGCTGAGGAAGAATGAAATGACCACTTCACAAGGAGCATGTGAACATTCATGCAGTATTCAACTTCCAAGGTAAAACCTATGTGACTTGATCCCAACTTGTTATGGCTTTTCTCCATCCATGTGGATTTATCTCCATACAGATTTGGCAATCGCTAATTTTTTGTTGTGAACTCTTTAAAAATTGTTATTATCATTAATATTCACCTTTTTATATTTCTTTGCTCTCGGACCTGCTAGGTTCTTATAACTCGATGATCTAACAAGATTTGAATCACATATTTTTGGAGGTATGCAATCACCAAGACCTGCTTCTTGTTCTAAATCCACACATATCTTAGCATATCTTTACAATATTTATAAGTCAAAGTATCAGGATTCTATGTGGTTGGTATTTTTTTGATGAGTGACCTAGTGGCATATCTATTTTCATTCTCTGCTTCTTGTTCCAAATACCTCTTGGAATTTTCCTCTGGTTGTTTCCCTTTAATTCAGCTTCCGCTTAGCAAAACATGTCTGCTTATGTTGATTTTATGTGTAGTCTACTTTGAGGTATTTTCATTGAGTGACTTTTGATTTGTATTATTACAGTGAGTGAGAGATGAAAATGGAGCTGTTGCAGGGTAAAAGGGTAGAGAAAGGTCTAGTCAAGAATAAGAAGAAAGGAGCTCCAATCGCATATCTCCAATATCACTGCAGCATGACTGGTTTTGCAAATTCAATGCAGTTGTACAAGCCGATGCTTGAATAACGCCAAGATATATGTGAACAGTAGGCAACAACTCTATTTTGGATTCTCATAAAGCTTTGTATGGACGGTAGTGTATAAATCAGTGCTTCAGGCTTTATCTTGAGGCTGATAAAAAATACGAGCCACCTATAAAAAAATATATGATCATTGACACTGATGTAAATCGGTTTTTCAAGTTTTTGTTTTTATACACTATCATTGAAGTAGGGATACAAAAAAAGATGGGCAAACTCAACCTTGAGAGTTTATCTGGTTGAACGTAAACTCAACAGTGATAGAACTAACGACGGATACACCACTATAAGTGAATTGAGCTAGTTTACCATTCTTCATATCCAATAAACACAAAAACAAATAGTTACAAATCATTGCAAATATATAACAAATTACCAACAACAAAATGCAAAACACAAACAACAAAGTTTCTTAAACTGTCCAAAATAGCCAATAACAATCTATAAAACAATATACATATAAAATGAACATAAAACTAACACTGTTTATGAAACTGAACCAATAACAAACACTAT
Source organism: Cydonia oblonga (assembly GCA_015708375.1). Classification (NCBI taxonomy): domain Eukaryota; kingdom Viridiplantae; phylum Streptophyta; class Magnoliopsida; order Rosales; family Rosaceae; genus Cydonia; species Cydonia oblonga. The sequence goes on from JADOBS010301885.1 coordinate 3,176, forward strand.
TTCTAGAATAGAAAACAATAACAAAACACTACTTCTGAAACTCAATGAATAACAAACATTCTTTATTAATTTGAACCAATAATAGAACACTATTTATGAAGACTACAACACTATTTATGAAATTGAACCAACACTATTTATGAAACTGAACCGACACTATTTATGAAACTAAACCAACACTATTTATCAAAACTGAACACTATTTATGAAACTGAAAAAACACTATTTATGAAATGTATATACTAACAGTTTCAGAAAATATATATCCAAACACAAAATAATGAACCAACATATTTATAAACGATAAACATACAAGAATCAGCGATCATAAATACAAAAATGCATACGATAACAAACGAAAATCCCAAACAAATCGAAAACAAAGTACAAAGAGTGAATCAAAACTTACCTATAATGCCTTATTGATGATAAAATGGCGATGAAGATCTCAAAATTCCAAACTCAACAGTTGAATCACATGCAAGCCGATAATTCCAAAAATCCAGAAACTGGCAATTGAATCACGTCTATGTAGAAGAAATAGCTCAAAAATTTGAAATCGGAACACAAAATCCACGATTCAGTTTTCTACAAAAGTCGCCTATCAAACAAATTGCTGAGTATTGAAGCATGAATTATCAAGCTATGGGATGTTCAAACGAGATCGAGCTATGGGTTGTTTAAACGGAATGACGTGTATTGTCTGAACTGAAAACACTAACGGAAAAATACAAACTTAAAATAAAAAGTCGTCAGGGGTAAATTCGAAAAAACAACAAGGTTATTTACGTTGGGCCATGTTGATTTGACTTATTAAATATTGAATTTTGTACTAACCATTAAATAAACTTATAACTTGGTTTTTAGTTAAAATGTATATTTTCGGAACCTTTTTCATTAGTTTTCTTAAAAATTAATTATTAAAAATACACTATCAAAATGACCAAAATACCCCTACCTTATTTGATGCATTATTTTGGGATGCCTTTGAAGTTTTTTTTTTTCTTGGGGGGCATTTTTGTTATTTTTGTTGAAACTTGGTGACACCAAAATCACTATTCACTTTTCCTTTGGCTTTATATATAAGAAGATATGCTATGAAACAAGATAAACTTACTCCCAAAGGTCAACTGTTTAAAAGTCCACTATGCTATGTCAAAAGTCAACTATTCAAACATGCATGATTTAAAATAGTAATGTTCAAGAGAATAAAATTTTAAACTAAATTATTTGTCACCAATAGTAAATAAGTACGTTAATCGATACATACGTAATATTTCAATCATCAACAATCACATTATTTAGTTTACAAAATTTTAGTTTAGAAATTTAACCTCCCTAACATTACCTGATTTAAAAACCCATGCTATGCAATAGCTTACATTTGCATTATCAATTCACGTGGAGATAAAATATGTGAAGGTGTAGATAATCATTTTTCTTCAGGATTGCTACAAAGAGAATAATTTACTTAAGAACTAAGAAACACAAGTGCTTTCTAGACTGGTCAATAGAAACCAATTAATTAAGGTTGAAGCATATGAATTACAGTTGTTGGCACAATGTTGATTATGATAATATTGTGTGAATCAAGGGAGAAAAAATGAGCTGGAAACAGAGAATTTGGATTGATGAGGGAGTTGAAGAAGATGAAGAATATTGCTCAAAGAATGTGACTCTGAGAATGCAAATTCATTCAACACAGTGAGCTTGTGGCATGCCAATACAAGAAATAACCGTTACAATTCAAATGATCTCAACCTTTTATTCTTTTAGTGTATGAGCTAGAGACAGATGGCACATCCAAGGCTTATAAACCATTCTAACTTGTTACCTAAAAACAAATGGACACTTGTAGTATGAATCAATGTATAAATTTACATTTCAACCCTTTCGTTTAAATTGCGCACTGATTCACTCCAAGAATTTCCATCATATAGCAGAAGTGGTCTTTGGCTAAGGCTTTTGGGAAGATATCTGCTAGCTGCTCCTTCATTGGACAATATACTACGTCAATTACACCCTTCTGCAATGCTTCCTTAATGAAGTGGTATCTCCTGTCAGTCCATAGATTTTTTAGGCCCAGGACAAAGCCAATAATAATGCCTTTGTATAAGTCCACATAAGAAAGATCATTTGTTTTTTATTCAAACATATGAAAAAATGGTCCCCATCACTGAACTCTTAACAACTATATAGTTAATGTTAAGCATTTTTTCAAACTAACCATTCAACCAGTTCAACCCGCCCATGACGAACGGATTGTGTCGGTTTTAAAACTAATGTGTTGAAATTCAGGTTATGACACACCTGCTTGTTTACAAGTTTGCTAGAATAGAGCTTGTAAAAGTTCAAACCGAAGTGAGCCAAAACTAACCAAGATATATAAAAGAAAGTGTTATTTACACATTTATTTTTACCTTTTACACACCCTTATTAACTTTTAGTAACTGATCATCTTAATTCATTTGATCTTATGATCGAAAATTAAAAAAGTTGTGTGAGAAGTAAAAATAGATGTGTAGATAATATTATCCTATAGAAATTGCTGCACTTTTTCATTACGCATGACATTTTCTTTAACTCACTGATGCCCTATTCTTTCCTATATATCATAACCCATTAACTATTTTTTTTTAGTTTGTTTTAATTTTTTAAAGGACCCAATAACAATTCTTTCCACCAAATTACTGTAGATGTCCTTCATCGCTAGTGAAGTATTGAACAATCGACCTTGACAACCACTCTACTGAATTCCCTTCTAAGTTTCTTCTTCAATTTTTAGCTCTTGGAAACTCAAGCCTTGTCATGTACTATAGGCTAGTCAAGGGTTAAGTCAATGGTTAAAAAAGCTATTTTCTCCTTTTTCTTCTTCTTTCTCAGGTTGTCCTTCTGGTTCGTTCTTTCCCACTGTTGCTGCCATATACATATATGCTTATGAACTAATCTTGGTGCCCCTCAAGATTTAGGGCCCTGTGCCGGTGCCCCGTTTGCCCTGCTGCTTAGTTTTCTATTGAAACATAGGATTCTTGATGATGACAATTGGTTATATGTTGTCACAGTTCAAAAGAGTTTCCTTAATCTAAAGTTCACCAAATTCTCCAAAACAAATCTAAGCCGTGTTGCTTGTGATGCATCAATATATTCTGTCTCTGCAGTTTATAGAGCAACACAATTTTGCTTAATAGAATCCCAGGAAAACACCACACTCCCAATGTAAACGTATATCCACTTGTGCTTCTCATGTCCTCCATTATCGCAATATCCAACCAGCATTGCATTCTTACCCTTCAGATATTCTAGACCAAAATCCAGAGTCTCTTGGATATACCTCAACACTCTTTTGGCAGTTTCAAAGTGTTTATTTGATAGACAATGCATGAAGCTAACTAATAGGCTCGCTGCAAACATTATGTCTGGTCTAGTTGCAATAAGGTATAACAAGCTGCCAACAATTTTCCTATACTGGGATTCATTTGCATGTCCGCTTCCATCTTCCTTTCTTAGCTTATCACTACGAACAAAAGGTATACTCACTGGTTTGCAGTTTTGCAAGCCAAATTTGTTGAGCAAAGATGAAGCATATTTCTTCTGGTGAATGAAAATGCTTGTCTCAGTTTGCATAACCATCCCAAGGAATTGATGTAGAAAATCAAAATCAATCACCTAATATTTACTCATCATATCAGCTTTAAATTATTCAATCAACTCTTGACTACTTCCGGTGTACACTATATCATCCACATAGATGGATACAATAAGTATTTCTCCACTTTCCTTGCTCTTAGTGTATAAGGTTGCTTCACTGGTACTTTTCTAGAATCCACACTAAGCAAGTAAGAGTTTATTTCTCCATACCATGCTCTTGGTACTTTTTTTAAGTCATACAAAACTTTGTGAAGCTTATAGACTTTATCTTAGTCTCCTTGTACAAAAAAGCCTTTCGGTTGGTCTACAAACATTTCCTCCTCCAGTACCCAATTTAAGAAAGTAGACTTTACGTCTAGTTGGAACAATTTCCATCTCTTTTGTGCAACGATGGCAATGGGTGTTCAAATTGTGTCAAGTCTTACAACTAGAGCAAATACTTCATTGCAGTCAATCCCTGATTTATGTGCATATCCTTCTGCCAGAAGCCTTGTCTTGGTCTTTTGCATAGAACATCAAGATTTTAACTTAATCTTGTACACCCATTTAACCCCAATCAAAGGTTTATTAGTTGGCCTACTCACAAGCTCTCAATTATTGTTCTTCTCCATCATAGAGAGCTTTCTTCTAGGATTCATCTAGTGAGGCATCATTATGGTTTTCAGGCTCAACAAAATAAAGATTTCGTTCATATACTTCACTCAAGTTTCTCCACCTCAATGGAGTTGAATCATGGGTTTCCAAGTCTAAATGACTAGTCTGTGAACTAGGTGTGATCGTTTGTCGACTTGAAGCTTCACTAGGACTGAACTGAGATGTAGGAGACTCAGTGGTTGCCTGACTTTGTTGCCTGGATTCAATGGCTTCCTCATTCTCACCGAATTCATAAAATCGTTGGAAATGAGTGACACATAGATCTACTTCACTTTGTTTTCCTCCCAATCCCACTTTCCATTTTCATCAAATATCACATCTCTAAAAATTGTCACTTTCAGTGTTGTAGGACTAAAGACTATGTAGCCCTTTTCACATGTACCATAGCCAATAAGGATACCTTTAGTACTTGTTTCCTCCAGCTTGTGTCTCAAATTGCTTGGTATGTATGAGTAGCACACTGACCTAAACACTTTGAGGTGTTTTATCCCTGACTTTCTCTCACTGAATACTTCAAATGGTGTGACATTATCTAATGCTCTTGTAGGGCATCTATTTAGCAAGTAGACTGCAGTGTTTATAAAACTTCATTGCATTGTTATCTTTTCCATTTCAACTATTGTTCTATTCTTTCTCTTTGCAACTTCATTCTCTTGTGTCCATGTGGGAGAATATAAGAATCCAATGTGAGCTCAACTAGTTGTGATAACGGTTAAGATATATGTTGATAATGCACATTCATTAAGAGTTGTATACATGGAATACTTGCTTCCTATATTCGTGGAAACACATTCAACGTGCTTTGAGCAAAATGCTCCTAGTACCCCATCTCTTCTTGGATATGATACAACGGGTCAATAACCAACTCACCCACGATAGATGGGAGTTGGCTGCCATTGTTATCTATAAATAAAAGGATTCCCTGCTCACTAAGTATCGGTTCTACGACTAGGGTTCTATCACCATAAGAATAAAAAGAACTAAAGTGAGCAAAAGAATCTCTTATGCCATTGACAATGTCTTCTTCAAGTAATGCCTTTCGACTCTCTGTCTCTTTAGTATTGTGATTAGGTTTTCAGTTAATGTTGAACCTTGCTCCAACGCTAGGAGCAATAGGATCGCGAGGCATTTGTGTGGCATATTTGTGCAATATCATGTAAATATCGTGCAATACAACGTAAAAAATCGACCTTTTTTTTAGATTATTGTGATATTTTTGCATTATATCGCAAAATCTCTTCCATGGTGCGATATAGCGCTATATTTTGCAATATCGTGTGTTTTTTAACTATGATTTTAACTACTTTTCGGGTTGAAATTACTCGATCAGAAATGCATAGACAGTGATCTCACTCATACCACTCAATACTCTGCCTTATCCACTCATGCTTATGTACCAAAATTTTGCAGTTGAATTCGTTTCTTAAACATCTCAAGATTTCTACTACTAAAAATTGACCATAAATTTGTTGACAAAGACTACTTACAGTCTGATTTAAAGCTACTGTTCAAATACATTGGCTGATGCTGTTGCAGGAACGGCTCTTGAACTGAGTTCGTTGTAACATCTCTCTCAACCAGATTCTGTTCACTAAAAAATTCCCTGCCAAAAGGTATCTGCTCAAACCTTTGATTAAGACGAGAAGAAACATGGCTCAGACGCTGGAATAAAGGGTGGTGGAGGATCCATCAGAGTCGGGGCCACTGGGACGGTCAGTTCCCTAAAGACAAGAGAATTAGAGTCCATCAAAGTCGTATCTCCGACGTCTGCATCTTCCAGAAATTAATAAACATCACACAGCTTTTTTTTCTGTTCCCTGTGGTGCTACTACTCCAAAAAAGCTACAACCAAGAGAATCATGTGATGAAGCTAGCAGCAGTGGAAGCAGCAATGGCATTAATCCGAGAAACCCTGAAGTTTCCCAAAAAACAAAAACTCATACTGAAAAATACTAGTCAAATCCGGATGCTGAGCTCTGATCATGCTGGTCTGGATAAAACTCCTATAGGCACAAAACTAGTGAAAAAGGAACTAACATTGTTGAAGTTGTGGACATAAAAATGTGGGAGCTCGGATAGAGCATGGGCTGGCCCTATAACAAACCGACTGAAGAAGTCGGGTTTCTCAAAGCTATCTGAAAGCATTGTCTAACCTGGCAATTTCTTCCCATCAGATCTTAGATTCCTGTAACTGTATGTAGAGATACTAGTTGGTCGATTGTTCTCCGAGACTTCCACCACAGAACATATACTTGGTAGGAGCTTGCTGCCTCTCTTTTTCTTCTTTTGTGTTTTTATAACTGATTCAAAAGTCGGTCTCAAATGACTAGTAGATGAAACCATGTCTTTGAGTTGGGGCTGAGCCTTTCGCGAGCTACACCGGCTGCTTAGTTCGAGCTGGCTGAAGTGCTCGATTTCTCTCATTATGAGGGATCCAACAGTTCCCTTGGTGCCTATTTCCACAGGAGCATATGCCGCCATCTTTGCAGTGTCTCTGGTGACAACAGTGCCGGATTTATACATGTTCGGTTCTGTTGAAGTTGAAGGGGTGGCTTGTGGATGACGAGAGGTGGTTTTGGATTCAGTACTGGTGAGGAAATTGCTTTGCTTTCGGGACATCTGGTGTTTAGCCTTTGGTATTTAACAAGGATTGTTTACCTTATGTTCTTTATCGGTAGTGAACAGCATTTGTTGGTTGGCTGTTGATATGTCACCTCATTCATGTGCTTACATATAAAAAATTAGAATCACTTACTTTTGCACTCTCTTCTTTTTAAACATTTGGGTCTCATTTACTGATCTAAATGTAGTTTTCGACACTTGGATTATGTCATGGATTTATTATGACCGTCCGATCCTGTGGAACAATTTTAGGTACGTAGTATGTAGTTTTATGGGTATTGCTAAATAGACTAAATTTTTAAACTAAATTTGTAAACAAAATGATGTATCACAAATAGGAAATAAGCACGTTAATCAAGACTTAAGTAATAATTCAATCGTCAACAACCACACTATTTAATTTACAGAATTTAGTCTAAAAACTTAGTCTCCCCAACATTATCCGTAGTATTACTAATCAAGCAGTAAGAGTAGTGACGACGTTGATTATTATATTTTCTTCTTAAGCAAGTTGTGAATTTCGCACGTGACCATTTAGTGTAGCATCATCTAATCTCCCTTGTTGCGGGAAGTCCTGAGTTCAAATCTCACGGACAATAGTTCCGATTAAAAAAAAAGGTAAGTCGTTCATTTCTTTTCATGTTTTGAATGGCAAGGGAATAAAAAGGGATGGTCTTAGTTTTGGTGAAGCAACTTGGGTGCTTTGTAGATGTGGGGGATGCTGGTCCAATCCTATTTTTTTTTATTTTTCTATTTACATCGCATTTGAAGAGGTCATGGGAAAGGCATGATAGAATTTCTCAACACACACCATGTGAATTTTCCCTTTCTCCTAATTTGAGAAGGGGCATTCATTCTCTCCATTTCTTTTTAAATCTGATTGGTTAGAATAAATGGAAATAAATTACAATCAGAATATGGTTTGCTATGCAGAGAACATATAATTAAGGTGGCAGGTGGATCAATTGAAGTTTTGTATTGATATCATAATTTTGTAAGAAGAGAAAATTAAAGAGAAGGGTTGGAAGGCAATAGATTTTCAGCCATTTTTTCTGCAGAAGAGTTAAGAATCTGTCACGAGCAGAGGTGTAGCTGTGACAATTTCTGTTTCTTTTTCTTTGGCCAATCTCAACACATTTCAGATACTTTTGGGTAGGGCATTTTCAAGTTCCAAGAGATTAATGCAAAGTTAGTAAAAAACGGTTCACAAGAAGTTTGATAGATAGAAATGCCCTTCTTAAGCATTACAAATGCATATAAGAGGGATTTGTAAAAGACGCATTTCAAGTAGGGATTTGTAAAATCATCTCACATGCTTTTGTAATGGTCACGAAGGGCATTTATAATCTCCATTATCTAACATTTTGTACTCTAATACTACAGTCTAATAATATTCTTCTCACTTGTAAGTGAGATGTCTTAGATTCGATTCTCGCCAAAGACAAATTTAAACCACATTATTTTTAGCTCATTGTGAGGCTTAACCTACTCCCCCATCCTTTAGTGTAGATAATGTCGGTTGTTAAAAAAAATAAAAAAATAAAAAAAATAAAAAAATAAAAAAAATAAAAACCTTTTGTACTCTATTTCGTACTTAGTTGGTTTCAATTCCTGGGATTTGGAAATCGGTCATCCAAAACATAGCCTAAATTACATCTCCGAATTTTGATATGGTCTATCGGTGTAAATTGTTCGGGTTAGATGATGGGATGCAATTGAACGGAGAGATGGAAATCAACTTCCACCATTCTTATTTATTCCTCCTTTTCTCCTACATAGCCTCTATCTATACCACAAAAATAAAAACTAAACTGGAAATGATATATGAATATTTGGAAACCTTTCAAGACGCACCCTGTATTTTATATTAGCTGTTTGAATCATCTGTTTTCAGGTTTTCATTCATTGATTATTCTTGCAAACAAAATTAGATACATGTGAAACAAGTAAGGCATCTAACTGCAATAAAGAAAACAGACTGATAGAGTGCTTTTAAGAGTCACCATTTAATCAATGGAAAATTAATGAAAAGGGCTTGAAAAATTTTAGTTTTAATAAAAAACCATGTTATAAGTTTTGTTTAATAAAAAACCATGTTATAAGTTTTATTTTTAATAAAAAACCATGTTATAAGTTTTATTTAATAAAAAACCATGTTATAAGTTTTGTTTAATAAAAAACCATGTTATAAATTAAGTCACTGTTTCTGGAATTTAAGTCATTGTTTCTGAATTTTGGTTCTTTTCGACGGACATTGTTTATGGAATCTAAAAATAAACTGTTTCTGGAATTTAAGTCACTGTTTCTGGAATCTAAGTCACTGTTTCTGGAATCTAAGTCACTGTTTCTGGAAAGTTGGACAAACTTTAAACGCTCATAACTTTGTCAATACTCAACGAAATTAAGTGATTCAAAAATGAACATCGTAGTTCTCAAAGAGACGAAGAGAATGGTACCTTGCACGATAGCTAACTCATTGTGGTTTGGCCGAAAAATGCCTCGAAAGCCTCGGAGGTCGCCGGAAACTGGGTTGGACAAATTTTAAACGCTCATAACTTTGTCAATACTCAACGAAATCAAGTAATTCAAAAACGAAAATTGTAGTTCTCGAAGAGACGAAGAGAATGGTACCTTACACGATAGCTAACTTGTTGTGGTTTAGCCAAAAAACGCCTCGAAAGCCTCGAAGGTCGCCGGAAACTGGGTTGGACAAACTTTAAATGCTCATAACTTTGTCAATACTCAACGAAATCGAGTGATTCAAAAATGAAAATC
>JADOBS010301886.1:0-12877 GCA_015708375.1 Cydonia oblonga
ACGAGAGAGAGAGAGAGAGAGAGAGAGAGAGAGAGAAAAACTGAAAGCGAAAGGGAAAAAATAAAGAAAGAAAAATACGGACTCTCTGATCATTTAGAGAGAGAAAGAGAGGAGAGAGAGAATATATCCGAACGCGACGAGACCACACACGCCTTGTTGAGGAGCTTTGTTGTTGTTGTTGTAGTAGTTGAAGTCAAAGACCTTCTTAATCGTAATCGTCAACTGTAATCAGCGGATGCTATATAATCCGATCGCCGGCGATCGGAGATGCACATCGGCAGCGGCGGCGGTGGAGAGGATAGCTCCGGAAGCGGCGGTGGAGGCTGAAGGAAGATACAAAGTGCTAGGTGAAGGCGGTGGCGGTGGAGGATGAAGAAGACTAAGGGGAAGAACAATGGCTTGTTGCCGAACTCGCTTAGGATTATTTCGTCGTGCCTTAAAACTGTGTCGACGAATGCGAGCACCGTCGCTTCTACTGTTCGCTCTGCCGGTGCGTCTGTAGCTGCTTCGATTTCTGCTTCCGAGGATCAGAAGGATCAGGTGTGAAAGCGATTTCCTAATTTTGCTTCTGTTTAGTTGAATTTTTGGTTCCTATTTAAGCTTTTGAATTGCTGATTATTCATGTTGTAATTATTCTGGAGATTATTGTTGGATTTTAGTTTCCGGATTCATTGTTGAAGTAGTGATTATTTCTGAAATTTTAGGGCGGGAGAGAGGTTATAGTCAATGGCAGCGTTAAGTAGGTCGAATCGCTGGATTCGTGTTTGGATTTTGGTGAAAAATGCTTTTAAAATGACTAAAAGCGCTTTTGGTGACAATATTTTTGGAATCCTTAGTAAAACCGCAAGTGAATTCTGAAAAAGCACTTGCAGGAAGCACTTCAAGTGATTTTGGAACCCAAAAACATTTTCTCTAAAAGCACTTTTAGTCATTTTAAAAGCACTTCAAAATGAATGTTTTTACTCTAATGGTGAATGCTGTCTTCAGTTTATGTTGCTTTAAGTGAATTAGCAAACTTCTTGTTGGATTTGGCGGTTGCTATCATGTTATACTAGACTACTTGTTAACTTCCATTGGTGAAACAGGTAACCTGGGCTGGCTTTGACAGGCTAGAGTTTAGTCAGTCTACCTTCAAGCATGTTCTCTTACTCGGTTATCAAAATGGGTTTCAAGTTTTCGATATGGAGGATGCCTCTAATTTCAGTGAACTAGTTTCAAAGCGCGATGGCTCGGTTTCATTCTTACAGATGCAGCCCTTTCCTGCTGCATCTGATGGTAACCAAGGGTTCAGAACCACACATCCTTTGCTGCTGGTTGTTGCTGGAGATGACACTAATGGTGTGGGAACTGTTCATAATACTAGCTACTTGGGAGTGACAGGCAGAGATGGTAATTTGGAGTCTCGGCCAGGGAACCCTGTCAGCTCTCCTACAGCTGTTCGGTTTTACTCTATTAGGTCCCAAGGTTATGTACATATTCTGAGGTTTCGGTCTGCTGTGTGTATGATTAGATGCAGTCCTCGGATTGTAGCTGTGGGTCTTGCAACTCAAGTAAGCACTTGGTTACATATGACATATAATATAATTTGAGAAGTTTAGACTATGAGATTGAATAATTTTAAATTACACCTTCTGTATAAAGAGATTGGATGCATATTACTGACCTTCCTGACATTCGGCTGCAGATTTACTGTTTTGATGCGCTCACCCTCGAAAACAAATTCAGTGTTCTTACCTATCCTGTTCCTCAGCTAGCAGGGCAAGGATCAAATGGGTTTAATGTTGGTTATGGCCCAATGGCTGTGGGTCCAAGGTGGTTAGCCTATGCTTCCAACAGCCCTCTAGCATCAAACGCAAGTCGCTTAGGCCCCCAAAACCTAACTCCTTCCCCAGGAGTTAGTCCATCTACATCACCTGGCAATAGTAGTTATGTGGCTCGTTATGCAATGGAGTCTAGTAAACAGTTTGCTGCTGGAATAATTAACCTGGGTGACATGGGATGCAAAACCTTGTATAAATACTGTCAAGATATGCTCCCTGATGGATCTAACTCTCCAATATCGTCAAATTCAGGCTGGAAAGTTAGCAGGCATGCAGGCACAGAAATGGATAATGCAGGGATGGTTAGTTCTTTACTCAAAAATCAAAATGAATATTTAAGCACTGCATCTTTTCATTAACTTAATGAAATCTCACCAATGGTCTCTTGTCTAGGCTTGGAAGCTACGAAATTGGAGAATCTATTCCTCATATTGAGTCCCTCTTTGTTCTTTATCCTGGAAATGGTGTCTGAGACTCTGTTGTTGTTTGCTTTAGGATGATAATGTGCGCAAGTTTTTCTTATAACAATTCTTAGCTTCATTTCATTCTTGAATAGCTCTTGACAATACTTGATATATCTTCAGTATGATTGCTAGATTTGACTAGTTAGACGATTTCATACTGTAAGATGCTAGCTTTTCACCATTATACTTATCTATATTACACTCAAAACTGACATGGAGCACAAAGCAATATCGCATCCTCATAGACTGCCCTCTTTGCCTTTACTATTTTGAATATAAATGTAAAGTTGTTAATATTTTAGCCTATAAGAACTATAACCTTGAGGAAAAAGGAATGTGATAAGAAACTATTACGTGTTGGTTATCAGTTGTTCAGGACAATTTTGTGTTATGCCTAAATTGATAGCCAGAAGTTTTAGCTATAGTTTTGAGTCAAAAGTTCTTATTCATTACTTGGTAAAAATAATTTCTTGCAGGTTGTTGTCAAAGATTTTATTACCCGAGCTGTTATATCGCAGTTTAAGGCTCATACTAGTCCAATATCTGCACTGTGTTTCGATCCTAGTGGGACCCTTCTGGTTACTGCCTCAGTGTATGGAAATAATATTAACATTTTCCGGATAATGCCTTCATGCAAACGCACTGGATCAGGTGGTCAAAACTTCGATTGGAGCACTTCTCATGTGCATCTTTACAAACTGCATCGTGGAATAACATCAGCTGTTAGTATATATGAGTTTTTGAGATGTTCTGTAATCTTTGATGTATTTTCCACCCACGTTTATCTGATTTTTTATCATTCTGACAGATGATCCAGGACATTTGCTTTAGTCACTACAGTCAGTGGGTTGCAATTGTTTCATCCAAGGGGACCTGCCATGTTTTTGTTTTATCCCCTTTTGGTGGCGATGCTGGATTTCGGCTTCTTAATAGTCACGGTGAAGAACCCTCCCTATGTCCAGTTTTATCTCTACCTTGGTGGTCTGCTTCTTCTTGCGTCATTAATCAACAATCTTTTCCACCGCCACCATCTGTTGCTCTTTCCGTGGTGAGCAGGATAAAGTACAGTAGTTTTGGATGGCTTAGCACAGCCAACAATGCCACTGCTTCAGCAACAGGGAAGGTCTTTGTGCCATCTGGTGCTGTTGCTGCAGTTTTCCATAATTCGTTATCTCAAAGTCTTCAGCACAGTAAATCAAGGACCAGTACCTTGGAACATCTATTAGTTTATACTCCGTCAGGTCATGTAGTTCAACATGAACTTCAGCCAAGGATAGGGGTAGAACAGAGTCATAGCGGTCTAAGTACCCAGGCAGCCACATCTATGCATATTCAGGACGAAGAGCTGAGAGTGAAAGTTGAACCCATTCAATGGTGGGATGTATGTAGGCGGTCAGACTGGCTGGAAAGAGAGGACGGTAGTTTTGGTACCACATTTGATAGGCAAGAGGTGGCTGGCTTACTTCAGAACAAATCAGGGTCTGATAGTACTCACGGAATGGAATCTCTAGACTTGAATGGTGCTGTTGGGGGGAAAAGGAGACCGGAAACGTATTCTGGGAAGGTCCATGATAGGTCCCACTGGTACCTCTCTAATGCAGAGGTGCAGATCAGTTCTTTGAGATTACCAATATGGCAAAAGTCTAAGGTAGTTCTTATTTCAAAATTCAAAGTTACATATCCAGTTAACATTTTTATCTGTTTTGGTGGTAATTTACTTTTCACTGTTCTAGATTTGTTTTTACACGATGGGCAATCCAAGAGCTGATAGTTTCACCGGTGGAGAGTTTGAAATTGAAAAGGTCCCTGAACATGAAATTGAAATGAGACAGAAAGATTTGTTACCTGTTTTCGAGCAGTTCCATTTCATCAAATCAAGCTGGGATGACAGGTGACGACCGTTTCATCTATACTTCCACACACATTGTTGTAACTCTATAATCTAAATAATAAATAAGTGGTTTGATCCTTAGAGATGCTGGCGTCTGAGCTTACCAGGCTCTGGGTAAAGATACTGTTGTTATATTATATGTTTCATGCTTAAGCATGGTCCTGTGTGTGTTTTGTCCTTCCACAATTCTGATACTTGTTAAATTCTCTCTTCATTGTATGATTCAGAGGCCTTGCTGGTGGGAGGTATCCCAGTCATACTTCGCCGCCTCATCAAGCTGAAAACAAGATCTTGGAAGAGACTGTTATATGTCACTCGAAGCCTGCATCACTTAGCTCCACTGAAAGCTCAGATGGGGGTATGATACAATGATAAAAAAATATGCTTCAATCAGTATTTAATATCTTTCTGTTATCCAAATGGATAAAAATGAAAACTCTGTCCATTTTACGTTTTGGCTTCTCCATCTTAGAGAAAATTTTCTAAGTGCCTAGTGTTCAAGTGGGTACTCCACGTGTCATAAACTAAGTGGTGGGACACAGAAAAAATATATCATTCCCTCCACTTGTATTATGACGTGGAGTACCGCTTGAATACCTGGTACTCAGAAAATCTCTTCTGTTTTTGAGAGGAATAATATTGGAGATAGCCTGCAATGGTTTTCTTAGTGCAAAAAGGACTTCTTGATTATTATTCTTTGTCAAATGCTCAAATTTAATCTCTACACTTGTTTTGGCAAGGTCTTTGAGTAATATTCCATATATATAAATCCGTATGTTGGGGCTCTTACAGAATTCTTTCTTATAGCTGATGTTCCATCCTGATCATTTTAACTAATTGTGTCTACATAATTACTATTTTGAATCTCTATCAGGTTCGTCAAGAAGAATTGAGCATTTTCTTGACTTCGATCAAATAAACAATGAGAAGCCCCGCACAACAGTTTATCAGACCTTGAATGGTTCGGAAAGAAGAGCCAATACAATTGTTGAGCCTTCATTAGAAAACCATATATCTTTCAGCATTCTGTGTACTCCATCTGAACATTTTAAGAACATCGATTCTCAAATCAACGGCTGTGTCACCAACGGTTTGCCTGTGTTAGAAAGTACCTTGATTCCCGGAGGAAGAGTTTCTGCCGAAGAAGGCCTAGCATTGAAAGCAATTGGGATCAGGGAGGTCTCAGTTTTATACTCTGATCAACATGCTTCGAGTACCAATATTGTTGCAGAGGGGGCTTCGACTTTGCCGCATCCAATAGATCTTTCACAGTTTTTCCAGGAGGAGCATTGTAACGCACTGGAGAAGAATGGATGCAATGGGTTAACTGAAGTCGTAGGCGAGGATGTTGACAGCGACAGTAGCCACTGCGATAAGGTGAAACCCGAAAATGAGGAAGATGGTGAAATGCTTGGAGGCATGTTTGCTTTTTCTGATGAAGGTTAAAATCTAAAGCCATTGCTTCACTACATCATCGCACAAGCTAACTTCTGATTTCACTAATATGTTTAAATGAGTTGATAGCAACGACCTCGTTGTAATTTCTTCTGGCAGGTTGATCTATAAGTTAAAGCTGCGTGTTGCCTATTCCGACGATCAATAAGAAATGCACGACGTTAATATGTTGCCAAAGCAAAGGTAACATCTCTTCTCTCTCGCTCTCGGAATTGTACATATTGTAGATGGAAATTCAAAAGGTTTTATGGACTCTGGTAGCTGTGGGTTGACAAGGCTTTGTAGAAAGTGGATTTTGGAATTGGTATTGCTCGCGTTGAACTATTCGCCGATCCTCCTCTTATGTCCTGTACAGATAAATTTGGTATGAAACAAAGTTCTCTCCAAGTTTGTACAACTATACTTTTATTCTTCTGATATGATGAAATGGAAAGCCCCAAAAAAAGAAAAAGAAAAGAAAATGGTATTACTTGTAATTTTTGTAAATTTCAATTTCACAGGCCGCAAAATTAAGGGCAATGGCGTTTTAAGATTCATATAGTCGACCCTACTTAGTGAGATAAGGCTTGGTTGTTGTTCTGGTTGGGATTACTCAACCGTGTGTGTAAGTAAGGCCAGTTTTGCCAAAACGGAGTACACGGTTTGATTGTATGGTTTTCATTCTCACAAGTTATGCTACAAGTAACCGTAAAACTCGTTCCCGGTCACGGTACGACGTTTGATTTAGACTAGTAGATTTACAAATGCCTTTGATTAGAAGATCTAAATATGGTTTTGCCAAACCTATCATTCCTAATTGGTGGCGGGATGAGGTTTTGAATTCGGAACATCTTTCGACATTGGAAGAGAAGTGCAGCTAGACCATAACCTAGTTGGTTTCTACAACATTAATACGGGCGTGCATGCAACAAGGCAAATGCCAAAAAATGTGAACAAAATTGAGACCTAGCAAAAATTGTTTGTTTGTTTGTTCGTTTGTATTTTATTTTTTTATTTTTTTATTTTTTTTATGATTCGAACTTGGAACCTTTCAACAAAAGTAGACTAAACATCATAATATCATTAAAAATCCAACAAACAAAGATTGAATGACGCTAAGTCGAATATTCATGTGCTGGCATACATACAACAAAAACAAAGCCGTATTCTATTAAGTGGGATTAGCTATATAAATTTTAGAACGTCATGCGCTTAGTTTTGTGCCAAGTCATCCTTTAACTCCCAAGTACTTCATATTTTTCTTGAAGTCTATTTCCAAGTCTTCCTGTACACTCTTTACTATGAGCCTTCGTCTCATAATACATCTTCTACCTAAAGCATCTTTAGGTTTTCGGTTCACTTTACCTTTGATGTCCAGGTTCTTAATCTTACCATTTTTCGTGTACTCACGCATCAAACGAAGTATTCTCATCTCTCTTACATTTTTTTTACACATGTTATTTTTTGAACGTCCAATATTCCATGTCATAAGGCATCAGTGACCTTATTTTATTCCCTATAAAAAAAAATTCCTTCAACTTTCGTTGCGTACATGCACTTCACAATTTCTTTTAGTAGTCAAATCCATCAAGATTTGATTGCCTCTTGGGTGGAGGCTTTCCCAAAAGTAGTGAATCTCCGACATTGGATTTGGTCGTGGGCTTGACATTCTATCACTGCGTGCCAAGTTTCCAAAAGAGGGGATTCTCGCCGGATCTCTTTGTGAGGATTTCGATAATTTTCTAATTATATTCGTTCATTGTATATCATACAATCAGTTTGTATCAGGTACTGTTTATATTCAATTTTAAATAAAAAAATTACAATAATTTTAAACCGTACGATATACGGTAAACAGATGTGATCAGAGAATCTCCCGATCCTTCTGGAGTTTCCAAAGTCCGTGGGCAACAATATATGACCGCTTACGTGGATTTGGATATGGATCCTCCATGGATCATGCACCGCCCCACCAACATATAGAATTTTATTGATTGGTTCAAATCCTTAATTTTAATTTGTTTGTGTTTTGGTCGAAATAATTTAATTTCCTTGTAAGCCTAATAAATCGACACGTGTTTAATCAAAGCATAGCACCAAATTAGTCATGAGGACACCTCATACGGCTTGTGTGGTGGTGGCGGCGGCTGCCTCCCTCCCAAAAATGGACTTGTCAAAGCCGAATTTTTTTAGTGAGCAACCGGAACGTTAGGATAAGGGTGTCCATTAATGAATTCAAGTTGGTCAGAGCAGTATCTTTTTTTTTCTGCAGCTTGCGTAAGTTCGAATTTTTTTTGTAGTTTAAATTAATAAATTTGAAAAATGGTTAGAGTAATGTGTTTCTTTCTCTATGCATAAATTCAAACTTTTTTTAGTAATTTAAATTAATTTAGTGCAGATTATTTTTTTTTCCTAAAAAAGTAAAATTTATAAAGATACTTGTCTAATATGATCATAATTAAATCCCAATTGCAAAAGTGATTAAACCACTAGAGAGTGGTCCACTAGTTAACATGTCGCGGGTTAGATTTTTAGTGCTGATGAACCACACAATGGTGATCAAGCGAGGCCGTTAGTCGGACCCTTTTTGCATTTCTTTTTAAATGTGCATGTGTTAGCTGCAAAAGACACCTTGCGTGAACAATAGAGAAATAAATTAGTGTCGAACTTATCATTCATAAGTTTCGGACGTAAAACTTCACACAAATGTCAGTACACTGTAATACTAGGTGGAAAAAATATTAAACAATTGACTGTAGTTGAACATTACTTTTATTTGGTAATGGACTAAGATAGCCTATATTTATAATTATTTGGGGAAATTAAATAAAAATAGAGCTTATTCCAGTGACGTACATGAAGTATTACATTACGTGTCATTATACAAATTGTGATATATATGTGTTAAAAAGTTAATAACTTAAAAAATAAAATTTCTCATAATTTACATAAAAATACGTGATGTAACACTCATGTTTCTGTCACGATAAAAAATTTATCCCTGGCAGGTCATTCTGTCAGTCAGTCAGTCAGTTACTCTGTATTCTGTCGCTAAAGACGTTTTTCTTCGAAACGTTTGCTTTCAAGAAAAAAGAAAGAGCCTTTCCATTTCAATTTCCACACATTTATAACTCGTTTTTTCTCCTGTACACAGTTTATGTAAGATCTGCCCGCTTCCGCATTATCATTCCCGAGTTGTCTGCCGAGTAAAAAACTCGCCCGCTGTGCAGGTAGGAACTGAGCGAGAAGGCAGCCATGGACGCCGTGACTCAGTTGCAGAAGCAGTGGTTCGACTACACTCAGTATCTGCGCCGAGAGGTTTTTCTGATTTTTTCCCTTTTCTCCGTTGATGTTTTAGTTTATCTCTACTGGGTTTTCTCTGCTGAATTCTGTTTGTTTCCATGGAAAAGTTTTGGTTTTTCTCTGCTGGCCTCTGTTTGTTTCCATGGAAAATTTTCTGGGGTGTTTCTGCTGGTATTTGTTTGTTTGCGTGGAAAGTTTTTTGGGTTTTCCCTGTTCCCTTCAATGGAGAAGTTTTATGGGTTTTGTTAATTTCACCACAGAACTTAAAAGTTAGGAACTTTCAGATTAAAAGGATGAAATGTTTGTAGAAATTACTGGATACCAGAATTAGTTTTCCAGAAGTACTTTGTGGTTCAAAAAGTGGAATTTTTTTTTTCCCTTTGTTTTTGAATTTTGGGCCGTTGAAGTAATTTTGATTTGTGGGGTTTTTGGTGGTGGTGAAAAGGGATTCTTGGACGATCAATTTGCTCAGCTAAAGAAGCTGCAGGATGAAAACAGCCCAGATTTTGTAGTTGAAGTTGTTTCTCTTTTCTTTCAAGATTCTGAAAAGCTTCTCAACAATATGGCCAGGGCTCTGTGAGTTCTCTTGTCTTAACCCTGAGTGATATTCTTTGATTTGCTTCGCTTTCGGACAAATTTTGTGGTGGTAGCTGTGTGAAAACAGAACCGAACACAATGGCGTTATAAAATTCATATAGCCGACCCCACTTAGTGGGAAAAGGTTTTTTTGTTGTTGTTGTTGGTAGCTGTGTGAACATTGAAAACAATGTTAATTTGGGTTTCGTTTATTTTTCGTAGAGAACAGAACGTTGTAAATTTCAAACAGGTAGATGTCTATGTTCATCAATTCAAGGGTAGCAGTGCCTGGTAATTCCAAGCTCTTTTCCTTCTTATTTGATTGTCAATTCTCTGTGTCACTTGAATGCCGAAATTGCTGTGAACGGCTGTTCTTATCGTTCTTATATATATGGTACGCTAATTTTTTGTACTTCGTTGTTTTTTGAGGTTTCTAATTGGAAATTGATTTCGTCGGTTTGCAGGATAGGTGCATTGAGACTTAAAAATGCATGCATCAACTTCAGAAATTTTTGTGAGGCCCAGAACCTTGAAGGGTAAGTGTTTTTGCTTCATGGTGATGTTTTCAGTGATTGATTTATATTATACCATCAATCAGAAATTTGTCAATGTATATGATCTTCCTTCCATTAACGCTATAATATTAATCACAATTCGGACTAGAAATTTGTTAGCCGGTTATTTCATTGATGGAAAATTATAGTTTAACTACAATAATGTTAAAAAAATTATGAACATCCCCACCATGATTCAAGAGAAGTTGGTATCTTATGTTCGACTTGTATTTCATTTGTGTTTGTACTCAACTCTCGCGATGAAGAAAGGGTTTGTAGCAGGGCAGTTGCACCTAATTGTGACTCGATAATGTTTGGTGTAGGTGTTTGAGATGTTTGCAACAACTGCAGCAAGAAAGCTCTGCACTGAAGAACAAGCTCGAAACTTTATTTAGCGTAAGTACATGAAAATTTTACTAGGCAGCTTGCATTTTCCGGGATTGATTATCTAAAGGACCTCCTTGGCATAACCCCTGCTTGTGAGCTCGGGGATATAACTTTTGTTCTGTCCTTGACATATTCATCGCTTTGGATCCTCCAAAGCATCCTCGGACTGCTACCACGAACAATCTCAGTTTGGATTTCATATTAGCTTCTTTGCCTATATCTCGTCCGCTCATTGACTGTGCCCCTTTGGTTTCTGTAGTTTGAGCAACAGATCGTGGCTGCTGGCGGGTCAATTCCTACGATGGAATAAATCCTACAACGGTATCCACTGCTATGAAATTTGTCAAGAAATATGCATATCAGAGTTTTCGGAGTCCTTTAGCGTGATCGATTTTACTTTGATGTAGTTAAAATTTTCGTGTATTCCGCCTAGCACTTTGGTAACGATGTAGCGTAATAACTTTCTTGGAGGTATGTAATGTAAGGCTCTCTTTTGAAACGCTTCATCGGACGCAACAATTGATCATCTTTCTTGTTAATTTGTTAGTGAGGAAGCTTTGATCGTTGAACTTGGCAAAGCCCATATGAACCAGTTTGGTTAAAATGCTCCCCCACAGGCTACAGCCCACTATTTCACCAAAACTTGGATCAGAAATTGATTTTTTATTATTTTTTGGGCCTGTTGGATCATAAGAAGAACCACAAAAGTGCTTTTCTTGAAAGTTGGTTTTGTCGCTCAAAGGTAAAAGTTAAGCCACAACTTTTTCTACAAATAATACCTATGGATTGAGATCCACATCGGATCTCTGTGACCATATCCTACGGATTGAGAGATCTGAACCATTATGTTCTAATCCTACCGTTCCTATTAGCCCTTCTCACTGATCCATTTCACAAAAACTTAAAACGGTCCAAATCTCTTTCTCTCTCTCTCTCTCTCTCTCTCTTAAACCGTCCAAATCTCTCCCGTTGAAATATCTCTTTCTCTCTCTCTCTTGAACCGTCCAAACCCTACTATCATGTACATTGTTAGTATTTGATTATCTCCTGCTCTAGAACCCGCATACGTCGCACTCGACTACTTACCTCACACAACAAAATACGTCGTTGTCTGGGAAAAACCTTCTTGTGTTCGCCGCACTCATTAGTAATTAGATTATCTTTGATTACATGACAAATTAACGTCTCACACAAAAAAATCTCTTGTTATCAAGGATAATCCTGTTCTGTTTTGAGCACTCATCGACGACTTAAGTATCTCCTCAATTGTATTAACTTGCTTGAGGCGATAAAATATGTTGCAAACGAGGCATAACCATTTTGTGATTACAACACTCATAAACAACAAGATATGTCTCCAATTGTAGGACAGAATAATTCTTTTCTCATTCACACCTGGCTTCCTAGTACTCAAAAGAGGAAGCTCATTTTGTGTGGAAGGTGGTGTAGCTGGATGAAAAGGACATGTCAGTGAAGTTAAATACATGTGGAGGCAAAAAGATTGCAAGCTCTATCAAGTACGGCAAATATACCATATCCAAAAACCAAGACGAGGAATGTTGGGGTGTTTTAGTTGTTGGAGTGGTTATGCCATCTGTGAGAGAAATCTTTTAGTGTGCGAGAACATGGCTCGTTATGCCAAGTATCATAATATAATTGATTGAAATTTTTTTTTCTTCAAGTTTTCATCAATAGTATTATTACACTTGGTTTACCGGACTGTATTCTTGGCACATACAAAAAAATATCTCCACCTGTGGTATTATTACACATAAAGAGTCAAACATTGTACCATATTATGGTATAATTTGTTTTTATATATTCCATCTTGTAATAATTTAAAGCAATTACCTAATGTGATTTTTCACTTCTAAGTAAACTTTTTTACTCCAGCCGGGCAGTTTGTGAAACCAAGAAGGGACCAAAAGGACGGAAGAGTGGACAAGAAGTAGCAACTTTTGTTTTACCATCTTTCGTTGGATACTCCAATACTCCCAACATCTAACGAAATGAAGAGGAAGTTTCAAGAATAAATGCCATTTTTTAATGAGAAACGCTGAGGAGACACATTCAAAGTGAGATTCTTTTTATGAACGTTCTGTCATCTCATAGTTTAACGTTAATTTATGTGCCAATATTATAAAATATCATGTCAAAAACATGAGGTAGCAGAAAGTTCATGAAGAATTCTATTTTTAAGAAAGTCTTCCTAACATTTCTCTTTTTTAATTTTGTTGATGCACAAAATCAGCGAGGACTTTGGTACAACAGAAAGTATCAAGTTTGTGACCTTCACTAGATTGTTCCGGTCACTGGTGTATGTAAGTATGTAAATGGACAGAGACAAGGAAGCAAACAACACAAGATGTACGTGGTTCACCCAGATTGGCTACGTCCACGGAGTAGAGGAGTTCTCATTAATTGTACAAAGGTTCAAGCTCTCCTTTA
>JADOBS010301887.1:0-12881 GCA_015708375.1 Cydonia oblonga
ATATACTCTGTCGTTGAAGAGCCGTTCGAAATAGGAAGGAAGGAAACGCCGCTAACAAACGCACCTAAGCACATAAATGGTCCAATTAAAAAAATGATATAAGCTATTCCACATTTTGTTTGTATGTTTAATGCTTAAGACATAAAATGATATAAGCTATTTTGCTAAAAATGATCACTTTTATTAATCTAAAATTTTAAATTTCCCCCTTAAAACATTAACACATCATATATTTTATTTTTCCTGACTTAAACCCCTTTATATCAAATTTCCCCCTTTATGACTCATATTACAAAATAGCAGATTTAAGTAAATCTGTCATATTTTGTGTAAATAAGTGTCTGCTTATACTTGAAATATATATAATTTCATCATAAACTACAAAATAGAATGCATATATATTATGAAGTATTGAAGCATAATGAAAACATGTGAAATAATGATATAATGTGTGTTCATTTAAGTATGCAACAAGTCTCTTACAATTTATTGGAAAAAAATAAAATGCAAAATGAAAGTTATCTATTTTATGTCTAAGTGAGTTGCGACCTAGGCGGGTGTTTAGGCGGGTCTAGGTGGTGCCTCAGCAGGTCTAGGCGCCCTTTCTTAATTTTCAAACGTCTAGGCATTAATCGGGACGGTGGCCAACCGCCTAGTGCCTAGGCGGGGCCTAGGCAGCGCTAGGCGAGGATTTTTAGAATAGTGCTTTCAACATATGAGATTGAGATAAGAGAATCTAATCCAACGGACAGTTCATAAGCAATGAAATCTAACTTTGTTAGAATTTGAACTTTTTTAGGTTGAAAAGTTCATAAATTTTTTTTAATATAATACGTCAAAAATCAACTTAGGAAAAGTTAACACAAAATAATAATCACATAATCAAATTACTACATAAATAAATATATATAGTCCAATTTAGAGCCCGAAAGAAATAGCCTCTCATTGGGAGATATTCTTTTATAAAGCCCTAAAGATTCCTCAGAACTCTAAAATGGGTTACATCCACCACCACTTTTTCAGCCCCATACAGAGCCTCTTATTGGGGATGTTCTAATCAATTGTCATGTGTCTTTTCACTTAACCTTGGTTAATAAAAAAATTCAAAATTCAAAAAAAATTACATTTAATGTAAAAGTTAACTAGAGTTAGGTGAAAGGACACACGTCAATTGATTAGGTATATGGTGAGCATACACCATAGTTATGGTGGTGAGCAAAAATACTCTCATATGTTTTACACCAACTATATTCATTATCTTTGAGATCTGTGCAGTACGTACACACAAATCTCAAAATTTAATTTCACATAATTATAATAAGTAAGGTGGTGAACATTACACCACTTGAGGGTGGTAAACATTACTCTCAGGTACTGTTCTAGAAATCGGCCTAAGCAGTAGATGTTATGCTCGTAAATTCGTTTATAATATAATAATTCTCCTTGTTTACACCTTTGTTTTACTCTTCTATATAGGTTTTACATTATATTTGTGTTTTGTAGGTTTTAACAAGCAAAGAGTGCAAAAGGAGTTAAAAAAGGCTTTTACAATCCTATGTCATTAGCACAGCCTGTGCAGATCAGCTGAGTTCGTGGGTTAAACTGTATTGACTTGGGAAGAACCATGAGATGTGCTATATTTTCCACAGATGTCTATTTTCCATAGAATTTTACGATTCGTGAATATCATTCTTCTAGAGGGAGTTATGGTAGTTTTAGTACATGAAGGCCGGGCTATGCGCGAATACGAAATTTTCTACAAACGTGTATCAATGTGGCAGATTAAATGAAGATTAAAATTCCTATTTATTAGGAGTTTTAACCAGTTGAAGAAAGCCAGAAATTCTGAGAGAAAGTAAATTAAAAGTTATTTTTTAATATAACGAGACTTTAAAGCTCATTAAGCTTGATAAGGAAAAGAAGGCTAATTGCCTTGTCGGTTACAACTAGAAGGGGAATAAAGGAGGATCCCTAATCAGACCAGCAGAGGAGGCATAAGATATAAAAGGCAAAGAAACAAAAGAGAAAAAAAGAAGATAGGCAGCAGCAGCCACCAAAACAGAGAAAAAACAACCCACGGCAGAAAGGAGAAAAAGGAAGGACCAGATAACCGTTCTGCAATTCGTCATCGAAGAGTTTCTTCTTCTCCTTTTATTTTCTGTTTTGTATGTCTTTACTGCCCATTTAGATTATGAGTAACTAAATTTCATAGTTGGGACTTGGTTGAAGTCCTAATAATGTTTCCTTGAGTATTTTCGATAAACTTTTGTTACAAGACAATTTGTTGATGCTTTAGTGATTAATTCCAGTTTTAATTCCAATCTTATTGAGTTATTTTACGATTGATCACCATAGAACAGCTTTATAATTGAGTTTGTTACATCGGTAAATTTGGATGATCGAATCTTGTGCCTATGTTGAGTAACAAAAGAACCAGTTAAAGTTCTTGGAATTAATTATCACGAATAACCGAAAATAGATACCATGTTCCAAGATTTGTGTGTTTGTCGATTTCCATTGTATTATGCTTTCTCAGAGAGAAACTTAGTAGACACCATGCTAAATGCTTCAAGAATGAAAAGAGTTAGTGTAGACACCCATGCCTAATTTGTTCTTTAGGGAAATCAATAGTTTAAAGAGTAGATACCATGCCTTTAGGTTGACAAACGTAAAGCATCAATAATCTGATTTGTATCATAGTGTGTATCTATTGCTTAGGCGAAAAAGGTTAGAGATGGAAGTCAAAGTCCTAACCGTTCAAACATTGTTTTCAAAACCCTTATTGCCAATTACTTTTATTTGCCTACATTCTTTATATTGTGTTTTAATACTTAAACTTAAGACATCTCAAACTATTTTGTTAAACCTTTATGTGCATATTTGCTAGTTTTGTGAATTAATTAATTTAAATTGTTAGGAATCATACTCTAGATACATATTAGTGCAATCCTCGAGGGAATGAGCTCGTACTTGCTTTCTATACTATGTGTTTGATCTTGTGCACTTGTGAGTTTAAAACGTGCGATTAGTAGCTTAATATTTAGGTTGCTAAATGCATAACAGTAGAGTACCGATGCGATTTAGACCGAAAAGTAGAGAAAAATCTGGCGAGGACTAGGTGGTGTGGCTAGGCAGTTCAGGGTATAGTATTCCATTGTTTATCTTTCTTTTTCTTTAATTAAGTTAAAGGGCTTTTTGGGTAGCCTACCAAAAAAAATACCCATATTATTTCTCTTGATGTCTCGTGTTTCTCTTCTCTCCATTTCTTTGCACAAATGTGTTCTCTCTCTCTCTCTTTTTCTCACCTCCGCTCGCGCTGACTCTAACTCTGCCTATGTCGTCTCTCATACCTTCCGTCGCCTACATTAGTGCGCGTCATTGCCTGGTCTCATTTTGCAGTCTGCTCAAACTTTGTGAGTAGGTTTTCAAATTTTTGTTCTTTTTAGATTTGAATATTTAATTTTCTTCATGCAGGAATTGAATGGTGTAACATCCCACATCGCCTAGGGGAGTGAATCCTCTAAGCCTTATATGTACATTCCCACCTCTAGTTAGCACGAGGCCTTTTGAGAGCTTACTGGCTTTTGGTTTCGTAGGAACTCCAAAGTTAAGCGAGAATAGGCCAGAGCATTCCCATGATGGGTGACCCCACTAGGAAGTTCTGCTAACGTGAGTTCCCAGAAACAAAATCGTGAGGGCGTGGTCGGGGTCCAAAGCTGACAATATCGTTCTATGGTGGAGTCGAGCCTGGGATGTGGTGGGGGTTCGGGCCAGGATGTGACAAATGGTGTTGAATTCTAGATGCACAATCCTATTTACATATATTGATTCATTGAATCATTGATTAATCTATGATGAAAAATGATGTCACTTATTGAATTTTCGAATTTGGTTTTGGGTTTTTTTGGGTTTTTCCTATTTTTAATGCATCAGTCTGTGATGAAGCCAATGTCATGATGACTTAAGTTTGACTTTCCCGAATTCTTAATACAAATATTTTTTTTTAAAGTATTAATAGGCACCTATATTTATATGTTATATAACAAATTTAATTAAATCTGCGTAGTCTACCTAGACCTTGTCTAGCGTTGAGCATCTTTTAGAAACTTGCCCTCAAGTGGTGAGCTATACCACCACTTAAGGGTAGTGAGCAAAGCGAGCAAATTGAATTTCCCTCATCATTATTATTTTTTAAATCTTTCACAAGCAGCATGGACAAAATTCTTTGAGACTACGGGCTTTGTTTTGCATATCATTTAACCTGAATGTCAAAAATATGCTTCCTCCTCATATGATATCGAAGCTGCTTAGAAAAGAAAATTATTTGCTATTAACATGGTGTGCGATACCTAACATAGGGCTGGGCACAGGTCAGGGCGGGTCCAATTTTGAAGGGATTGGACCAGACCTGGGTGTAAAAGAAATGGGTCGGGGTGGGCTGGGTGCAACAAATTTTAAAACAGAAACCGGATCTAACCCGGCTCGTTTCAAATGGGCCGATTTGGGCTGGGTACATGGGTCCCTCTTTTTTTTTTCTTTTTTTCTTTTACGCCATTTTTCCAAATCACCCAGAAAACAAAAACAATTCAAGCTTCAAGTTTTCTCAGAGAATCCCAGCTACTAAATCTTTTTCAACTTTCTGCAAGACTTCCTCTTTGTTGTGTTTACTGATTCTGTTCAAGTTCAAATTCCACAGCAACATCATTTCAATGATGATATAAATAAAATTATTAAAAATTTAAAAAAAAAACCCAAAATCCAAAACCCAAAAAACAGAAACAAAATTTGAAGCAAAAGGTCGCAGCTTTCTTACCTGTGAACCTGAAAGATGATCTTTTTGCTGTTAATGGTGATATCGCTACTTACTTTTACTACCATCTCCCATTTGTCATTCTACAAACAAAATAGGCAAAAACCCACATTGTAAAAACCTTTGAATTGCTCGTAGAGCTGCAAATTGGTGAGGTAATCAGAATATTTGGAGAAGGGGGTCTTTCATGGATGAGGTTTCGACGGTGGTGGTGGTGTTCATAAGAGGACTTAACTCGAGTGGGAGAGGGGAGCGATGACTCTGGTCCAGGAGAAGATGGGGTAGGAGTAGCACCGATGAAGACCGTCGTGGCTTCAACAAGAGGAGGAATGAGCGGTAGAGTAGGCGCTGAGGAAGTGGTGGGAGGTGAGAGTCCATCTTGAGAGAGGATGGATCTTGGGAAAGTTGAGAGAGTAGGCGAGTCAGTGACTAAGAGAAAGAGTGGTGGAAATGAATGGTGGAGATTTAATCTTCAAATATGGATGGTGGAAACGGTGTGGGCCCGGCTACCCGGTTTTTCAGAAATTTAAATCCTCCCCACCCAGCTAATTACATGGACCCGCCCCGTTATGAGCTTACAAAACTTGTACCCGCCTCGTACCCGCCCCGAACCTATCACACAATTGACATTTTTTTTTGTAGTAGGTATAACACCGCCACATTAATGGCAGATCATTCTCTGCTCTATGCAGCTTTGATACCTTATGAGGAGGGAGCGTACATTTGGCACTTGGCTTAAAAGATGTGCCAAAAGAGAGTCGCTGGCCCCAAAGAATTTTGGCCCTGCTGCTTTTGGAGGAAATTTAAAGGACTGATATGATGAGTTTCTGGGTGATTTTTGTCAAGGTATTGGTCAAAACAAATTCCTTATTTTTTCTAGAATTATTAGTAATTATTATTGATGTTAATTTCGTGTATGCGAGATTGATATACATTTTGGTTGGAAATTAATTATTCTAGTGTTCTTGCTTGTCTATGCCGGATGATTTTATCCCTTCTTCTCTTTGTATACAATTATTTATTTGTTTCACTCGCATCCGAAAGGTGACTTTTACTGCTCTCACATTTATTAAGAAGTGACTGTTGTTACTGTGGAGCAAAAAATGATCACAAAAATCTTGGAGGCGACATATGGATTTTATCCTCGAAGAAGACAAGATTGTCCTTATTAAATGGACAAGGCATACAAATACTCCCATACGCAGCTCAACATCCTAGAAGTTTAAACAATTCCTTATGACTGCTCAAAGTTCTCCTGCTCATGGCATGGAAAAGTCATAGGTATTAAAGATAAGGATTAATAACTAAATCTTATCTTTAATACATCCCCAATTGAAGATCAACTTCATCAAGTAAGTAATCCATATCACAATCAATCAGGTATACTTCCACCACTATCCAAAGATATTTTCTCCTAATTAATATCCTTTCCTTATTCATCTAATGGATGACACACATTGGCCAATAGAATGTTGGCATGTGTAAGGCGACTCCTTAACACTATGGTCGACCACCTCTTCCTGTAAACTTTCATCTCCACCAAATTTTAGTAAGTTTTTGCTATGCATACGACCCTAACACTTACTCTTTCTAGAGATACTGACTTAGGCATCGGAGATCCACTGGCCAAACCACCCCCTCGTGGCCGTATGAGACTTTGATCTTTGATCAAATGTGTTGATTGTTTTGTTAGTACAAATTCGTCAATACTGAAGATGGCGAATTGTTACTACCATAGTTAAGGATAACTTCGCTAAAATGGGCTTGCCTTCCTAAATCTTGGTGGCATGACTCACTAGTTGGATTTTTAATACAAATAAAAGAGCCACAAAACCACGTCGATGAAAATTGGTTTTGTTAGACTTTATAAACCCAAAACAGAAGATTATTTTTCTGTTTTTGTATTTTGGACAACAACAACCTTTTTAAAAAAAAAAAAAATATTATCTACACTAAGGGGTGGGGGCATAATGGTTGATTGGGGAAGGGTGGGTGTGGTTGAATCCGATTAGGACCGCCTACATATCTCCGAGAAGGAGAATCATTCTACGGGTATAGTTCTAAGGAAGAATAGTGTGAACCACACTTTGATGAATAGCCTGTGGCGGAGCGTTAAGGAGATGAGTTCTCCATGGACGTGTATACGCGTAGACAATAATGTTGGGGCATCTGCTAGGCATAAAGAAAATATGTAGTGGTCTTGTGGAGAATAATAAACTTTGAGAGAAGTCTTAGAGAGAGATAGATGTCCTCCCTGATAAATACCCAAGTCAGAATATTTACAGGAATCTTGAGAGTCCTTGTAAGGAAATTAATTTTCATCAAATCAGGAGACCATCTAGGAAGAAATCTAGAAAAATATACTCAATCTTTCTAGAGTCATGATTACGTTGCCTAATCCCCAAATATTCTAACATGACTTTAATTAGGGTTTCTTTACTTGGGAGACAAGTAATATCTTTAATAGGCTTTAAGCCTAGGATTACGCTTAATAGGCTGTGTATATTCCGATTATTTTTAGCAAGAATCATGAGCCAAAAAAATCATGATCCCACAGTCTAAGTCATAGTCAAAATGGTTAAAGGCACATCTTAGCCTCGGTCATTAGTACTAGCTTGAAGAAACTCCAACAGACCTCTAAACAAAAAGCCAAGAAAAGACAATCATAAAAAGCAAAATAAAACTAGAAAATGTGCTTTCTTTAGGGCCCATCTACATAGATTTTTGGGATTCTTTAGAGCACTTCCACCGTGGACAATTGCCCAGTGGATTAGCAACGAATCCATTGCAATCCCCCATAAACCCCTCAAGCCCACTCAGGCAATTGGGCTAAGGGGAGCCCAGCCAAGAGATCAGGTGGAAATTCAAGGCTCGAGCGCCTGGATAGATGTGATATTAGGCTGACGTCAGCTACGTTCTAAAAAAATTTGCATCAAGCAGGTGGGGGCGCGTCTCCGACAACAATTCAGATGATGAGGCCCGCGTGGCAGCCCACCCAGTTACCGTTGTTGGGAGCAACGTGGCTTTTTCCAGCTGTTAGATTTTCAATGTCTATTTTTTATGGGCCGTTGGATTTCCATCACTCAAAAAAAAAAAAAAAAATTCAAACCTCCCTTAACGGCTATGACACACCCTGACCCTAAAATCAAGGTGTGATGGTCGTGTCATGGCTTATCCTTTGATCACTGAATACTGAAAGCCTTTTTTTTTTTTTTGTCTTCAATTCTTATTGCCTAAGGTCATCCTCAGAGTATATACTAGCCAATAAGGGCTATATTCTCCTAAGCAAATAGGGTTAGTTACAAGTAGCTTTTAGGTCGACTACCTGTAATTTTCAAGCTAACTACATTTAGACCTCGTTTGGCAGCTTGGACTGTACTGACTAATTATGTCTAATGTTTAATAATAGCACAACGGTTATATGAACTGCCAACCATTTAGCCCAAATCAAATTAAACTGAGATCCCATATGATGCCAAGAGATGCTGCTGATGAAATTTTCAGATGACAGAAAATCTAGGAAATTGGGTCAGCCACACAACCAAAGTGCTATGTTTGGTTGCTCAGAAAATAAGCAAAAGAAAGTACAACACAGTCATAAGAAACGAAAACCCATTTATCTCTATCTAATATATGTGCATGCCCAACCAACCCAGGAACAATCATTTTCCTTTTATTTGAGTATTCCCTTTCAACATTCCCTTTCAATATTCTCATTTATCTCTATCTAGATTGACGGTAAATATGTAAAGATAAACTGCAGCATTCATATGCAAAGAAAAATGGAAGGAGGGGGAAGACAATAACTAGATTCATCAGACCCCAACAACAAACCCTAAAATTCGAAATTTGTAATTAAAACACAAAATTACATAATCAATTGCATAATTACAGAGAAAACAATAACTAGATTGATCAATTGAAAAAAGAAGAAGAAGACGAACCTGGACTTCAGCCGAGAGAGCAAGCGTGAGAGGAGAGCGTCTGGAGAGGACCACGACCGAGCGCGAGAGGACACTGTGTATGGAGAGGAAGGAAACAGGGAGAAGGTTCGCTCCAACTAAATTGAGAGGAGAGCGTCTGGAGAGGACCACGACCGAGCGCGAGAGGACACTGTGTATGAAGAGGAAGGAAACAGGGAGAAGGTTCGCTCCAACTAAATTGTACGAAGGTTTTGGACGGTATAAGCAGTCGGGTAACAAGCGTATTAAGTAGATGGGCCCAGATTGTTTAATCTGGTGGCTATCTAATACGAACGGACACCAAACGCCGTACTCCGTATTATTAATCCTATCTGATGTTCTATCCGGTGTACCAAACACGGCCTTAGTCATATGGATGAGGATCCTCTCTGTATCCTCTTTGTGGGAATCCTAGGAATCCTCACATCATGGCCGTTCATTGTATATCGTGTGGTTATTTTTTGTTAGGTATTATTAATGTTTAATTTTAAATAAAAAATTCAAAATAATTTATGATATCACGATGTAGGATAAACGGTTAGGATGTGAGGATTCCTAAGATCCCCATAATTTGTATCCGGATAGGATCCAAATCCTAGTCGTATGACAAAAAGCTTTTGGTGGAGCCCGTGTGGATTTTCTATGTCCTTCTCTCTTTATTATCGCTTCCAATACAACAAACTATTATAGTCCTGTATTGGTAGAGATGAAAACTACGTAACCAAAACTAGACACTAAAACATAATCGTGAACACTCTTAGCCCTCCACGGTTGATAAGGGACTAAAGGAGCTTCTCAATGAACGTTCCGAAATACAAGCGTTAACATATTTAAGAGATATTTTAGCAAAGCCATCATTTGATTTCAGAAAGCTTCGTATAAGTGTTTTTTATTGGTTGCGTAAAGGAGCTTCCATGTAGGTTTTGAAATTACAACGAATTTCCTCTTTCTTCGTGAAAGAGAAAAATTTAGAAAGGAATAAAAAGAAGGGAAACGCAAAAGAGAGAGACTACATCACCGATTATTTGTTTTTCAATAATCCTAATCCTGTAAATTGAAATGAAGCCTATTATTTTAATGGAGGAAAGGAGAAGAACTCAATAGATCTGTGTTTTGACTATTTTGCCCTTGAGCTGCAAGGTGAGCGTATGTAAGTTCCATTTGAAGGATGAAACTTGAGCTGACAATTCAAATGACCCCAGAACTTAACTGAACCAAGCAACCCTACTCTCCACCTTGCCCTCAAATTCCCCTTCAAGTTAAAAACAATTCTGTCCCGCTTCAACGAAATGTCCACTTGATCCATCAGCTCCGGACTCAGCGGAATCGACGATGATTGCACGAAGTAATGGAAATCAACCGAGCTATTTTTATTGACTTCGAACGGAGACGCCAACAGCCTCGCAATGTTTTTTATTGACTTCGAACGGAGACGCCAACAGCCTCGCAATGTTCAGCCCTTGGAAGCTCAGCATGAAGCTTGTATCCGAAAAGCTTGCGTGCGCTTTGGTGTTGTCGTTCTCCGCCCTTACAACAATGGTGATCTCTGTTTCAAGAAGACCGGCCTCCGTGTTTTGAAAGTTGTCGAGATGAGCAGAGGTGACGGTGATGAAAGGCACCCTCGGATGGATGATCATGTAGCCGGAAAACACCACTATGCCAGCAATGATCACGGCTATGGCTACGACGGTGCAGATTATGGCTGCAAACCAAACCAAAGGGTGCGTGGCTGATCGTTGGGTTAATTTTCTTGTCATTGAGGGCTAACCCGAAGAGCGACAACATATATAGGGCCAAAAGGTTTTCGGGGTATTACGGGCAGTTTTATGTTAGATCAGGGTGGTGGTGGTGGTAATTTTAGGTTGAGTGGCTTCCCCCAAGACATGGAATTAAGTTGAGGTTGTTCCTGGTTCTTGTTGGTACGGAAGGTTTTGGTTTCTTCTTTTCCTTATTTGAAAGCATTTGTGTATGTATGTATGTGTGTTTGTGTGTATGTATGTGTGTTTGTGTGTTGTAGGTACCCCTTCCATCTAGGTGTCTGCTCGCTACTTTTTTTCTTGTAAGGCAAAATATACCAAACTTGCATTGCTGCGTACCACTTCTTGCCTTTCCCCGTTTGCAGATGTGCAAAACATAAAACTAACATGTACTATCTAATGTAATATGACCAAAAATCATACAAAAAATGGTTCTTTAGAGAAAGATCCTTGAAACTCTAATTTTCCAAACAAAACCCCACCTAATATTAAACATTCAAATAAAACCCAAATTTCAAATAGACTACCATGTAAACAAAAATATAACCAATTATTACAACATATTTACAACTTATGCCACAAAACCCTAATTATGTCAATAAATATTATTCCTCACCCTAATTATGATTAGCAATTAACCCCATATGGAAATTTTACCTTTTTTGTTTCATAAATATTATTAATATATATATATATTAATTTACCCATATTCATAAACAATTATAGGCACATTTTTCGTTATGACCAGAAAAAAAATTCCTTTGTACGATCAGTTATTTTGCATCAAATAATATTGTTTGATAAAAAAAAAGAATCAATTAACATTCTTTTATTTTGTAGATAAATTATTTTACACATATTATTACATACATTAGCCATTTTTTATTTGTTATTATATACGCGTGTTAAAAATAATTTATCTATATTTATATGTAAAATATAAGTAAATTAATTTTTTTTATAAGAATTAAACAATAGGTAAATTATAAGTTGTTGACCCTAAAAACTACCAAGCCTACGTGGCGCGCATGTCGAGTAACTAATGAGCTAACTATGTCCTTCGGTTGTGTGCAGGGCATGCCAACTCGTTGCCCGAGCTCGGCTGGGGAGTAAAATGTGTTGATGTCGCGTTGGGCGCGCTGCTGACTTCTTGATCTTGTGACTGCAGCCGAGGAAGGAACACATTTAGGCCTTCGGGTTCTAGAGCTTGAAGACAAGGTTGCTAGTTATGCGAAGTTCACAGATCGTTAGCGCGGGGTTTGGTCACGGTGATTATATTCGTAAGAGTATAAGCACGCCGAACTGGCACCAAACTATACAGACACAAGTACTCAAAAGAGATGTATGTCTTGATTGTGAATGTGGTTCGGCCGTCAGAATGTGGAGAAGGCTAATGTGCCGAGCCTAGTAATTTGTAACACCTCACTTTGCCTAGAAGGCTAATGAGATGACCTCTACCAATAAGGATTCGAAAATCCTTCTTGGCCGAGACTTGGATAGATAACTAGTCAGCCTCAACATAGTGCTGTTTATCCACACTGAAGGTGCTTTGCGGTCGGCTGATTCTACGGCTCCAGTGTTGTTTATCCAAACTAAGGATGTCGCCAATTGCCTTCACAGTGTTGTTTATCCAAACTGAAGATGTGTCGGCGGAAAAGGAAAATAAAAATCTCAAGGTTGTTGAGAGGTTTCGTGTAGAGCGAGAGTTTGCGCAGGGCAATTTGTGTGTTCAATTAGAAGGCTCTTCCGTTGCCACTGCTTCCGCTATTTATAGTAGTAAACCTACTCCTGGCCAAGCTAGAACCACACTCGGATTAGGACTCCTTATCCTGATCTAACTAGGACACGGCCAATCCTAATTCAATTGGGACTTTGAACCCACCTTCATAATGAACCAGATTCATTCCCCGACTCTCAATGTCTTCAGCTTTAACACCCCTGGTGGTATAAGGATTCAACCTTCGTCTTTATCCAAATCAATCCTTCTCGCAAAAG
Source organism: Cydonia oblonga (assembly GCA_015708375.1). Lineage (NCBI taxonomy): Eukaryota > Viridiplantae > Streptophyta > Magnoliopsida > Rosales > Rosaceae > Cydonia > Cydonia oblonga. The sequence goes on from JADOBS010301887.1 coordinate 12,525, forward strand.
GACTCGATCGAAAGCCAACTAGACAACTCCTAGTGCCCAACCGGCCCATGACCCCCAGACGACCACTGGACCAAGAGTCTCCGCCCATTTGTTACCCTCGGCCCAAATTATCATTTTGGGCCCAAACATAAGTACATTATTTATTTATAAGAATTACACAATATTATTTTTTCAATCAAATTACATTCCTTTATTTTGTAGTAGATATATTATTTTTTCAATCAAATTACATTCCTTTATTTTGTAGGCAAATTTTTTTAAATGCATTATTACATATATTGGGTACATTTATTTTAGGTAGATTATGTTTGTACAAAAAAAAAAACAATAGGTAAATTAAAATTCATAAAAAAAAAA
>JADOBS010301888.1:0-12882 GCA_015708375.1 Cydonia oblonga
TTAAAATAAAAAAAATTTTTTTTTTTTTTTTTTTTTTTTTTTTCTGGTTGGGCTCGCCTAAAGCGACCCAATACCTATGCCTAACCCGTTTTCCCTTCTTCCCTGGGTTCACTGCCCGTGCCCCATCTGGGCCTCTATTTATTGGGCACTACCTTTTTCTTTCAAAGTAGCCTATTTGCTACTTTGGGCTTGAACCCCTGTGGCCTGATCAACTAAGCCATCCCAATTTTTGGGCTTGGTCGCATGTATCAAATTTGCTTGGCATACTCGTAGGGCTTAGGCCTTTTTATGGGCCGTGAGTTTTATTTGCCTAATTACTTCAGGCCCAATGGGTTTTGTATTTTTTTCACCCACACCTTAAAATGGCCCAAGTCCAAATAATTAATTCAATTCTAATTATAGACCCGAAGTTCTATTAGCATATTTTCTTGTTGCATATTTCTATGTATATATTTGCGTTTGTCTATAGGAACATATGAACCTAAAGTTCATAATTATTTTGAAACCTGAAGTTTCTATAAACATGCCTTGTTTGAAAACTTGAAGTTTTTCACTTAAAAACATCACCCATGAAACCTCGAAGTTTTTTTTATGTGAATATTAACCAATACAGGTCTATTAGAACATGAATGTTCTGTTCCTATGTGAATGGATTGATTTTTTTTTTCTCCATTGCACTAATCACATCTTGTCCTTTATTTTGTGACAGGAACATGTCGAATTTGAACAAACTCGACTTCACCGCTTTGGAAGTCTCTGGAAGGAACTACCTCAAGTGGGTCCAAGATATGAATCTCAACCTCATTGCAAAGAACTTGCATCCCGCCATTGAAGAAGAGACGGACAATCCGATTGGCGAAGCTGAGAAAGCCAATTCTATGATCTTCATTCAAAGACATTCATCACCAAAATGACATATTCTTGCCTGAAGCAAGACATGACTGGCAGCATTTACGCTTCCAAGACTTTAGGTATGTGAATGAATATAATTATGAAGTTTGTCGAATCCGATCACTTCTCAAGTTTTGTAATGAAACTTTGACTGAAGAGGATCTCCTGGAGAAGACCTATTCTACTTTCTCTGCTACTAATATTGTCGTGCAGCAATAATATAAAGCTCAGAAGTTCACTAAGTTCTTGGATTTGATCTTTGTTTTACTTATCACTGAAAAGTAGAACCAGCTGTTGATGAAGAATCATCAAGCTCGACCTACTAGGCGACTGTTGTGCTTGAAGCACATTATAGCACAAACCAACACCCAAAACGTCAAAAGATGCGTGGTAAGGGCGGCCAGAAGCCATCCTGTGAAGGTTAACGGAGTCAATGCCCATCCAAGGGAGGAAACAAAGCCCAAAAGCGCTCAAACCTTGCTCCTAAGGCCCCGAACTTCAAGAATAAGGGTAAAGCACCTGAAACCATGGATGCAAATATGTGATATCGTTGTGGTTCAAAGAACCATTGGTCCTATGTTTGTCGAGCTCCCCAAAAGGTTGTAGCTGAATATCATTCTTGTTGTAAAAAGTTTGAATCAAACTTTGTGCAAGTGGATGAACCGGAGACTACAAAGATGAAGGTATCTGACTTTCTAAAGGATACCACTCCTATGAAAGATTAGAATCTTAGACATAAACTATTTTTTTAGTTAAAATTGCACAATGGGGCCGAATTCCACCTAGTGGCCGAATGCCTCCTTGTTTTTTTGGGCTGATTTTTGAACAATTTTCCTTTATGTTTGGATTATTTGTTGGTGATTTTTTTTGGATATTAAGTTTTAATTAATTACCATCCTTGGATATTAAGTTTCAAGGACAATAGAGATAACAATTACCATGCTGAAACCCACGTAGAAAACGAAGTTGAATTTCTGTGCATAACTTTATACAAATATGGCCAAAAGCGTATTCTAGAGAAGATAAAGCGTATCTTGAGTGATCTGTATACTACGACCATACACCCCATAGAATGCCACTATGTGGCCGGCCTTACTACTGAGACCCCACACGAAATTACATTTTGGCATGATCGTTTGGGACATCCTGGACGAATAGCGATGCGCCGTATCCTCAAATCATTACACGGGCATCCACTAACCCAAAGTTTAGGTTCGATCCAAGGAATTGCATGTCAAACATGTTATATGGGAAAACTTATTACTAAGCCTTCATATGAAAAGATTCGTTTGAATCCTTCCATTTTTCTACAACGGATTTAGAGGGACATTTGTGGACCGATTCACCCTCCATGCGGATCATTTAGATACTTTATGGTTTTGGTTGACGCTTCCACATGTTGGTCACATGTGTGCTTATTATCCATAAGGAATGCTGCATTTTCCAAACTGTTGGCTCAGATTATCAAGCTCAGGGCTCACCACCCTAATTATTCGATTAAATCTATTCGATTAGATAATGCTGGAGAATTCATATCTAAAACTTTTGATGACTATTGCATGTCGGTTGGGGTTGAAGTTGAACATCTCGTACCCCATGTTCACATCCAGAACGGCCTAGTAGAGGCTTTCTTTAAGCGCTTACAAATGATTGCTCGATCGTTGGTCATACGTACCAAGCTCCCAATCGCTGCTTGGGGCCATGCAATATTGCACGCAATAAAGTTGGTCCGCCTGAGGCCTGTTGCTACAACTATTTAGTGCCCTTCAGTTGGTTACCAAATACGAACCCGACATATTGCATTTGCGCGTTTTTTATTATGCGGTCTATGTGTCAATCTCGCCGCCTTTACGTACTAAAATGGTGCCTTAACGAAGGATAGGAATCTATGTCGGATATGATTCTCCTTCGATTATTCGTTACTTAGAACATTTGATAGGTGATTTGTTTACTGTTCATTTCACAAATTGTTACTTCTATGCGACAGTCTTCCTGTCGTTAGGTGGAGATAAGAACGTCAACGTTCCTGAATAACGACGCAAGTTATCATGGACAACATGCACTTTGTCTCATTTAGATCCCTGCACCGCCCAATCTAAAACTGAAGTGCAGCGCATATTAGATTTCCAGAGTATAGCTCAGAGCATGCCAGGTGCTTTCACTGATCTAGTGCGAGTGACAAGATCATATATTCAAGTTGTAAATGCGCCTGCAAAGATGAATGTACCAAATGTATGATGAACTACCCTCTTGGAAGCTCGAGACACCAATCTTGGTAATCTATGTACATTAGTGGCTAGCCAATCATCTGCTCTTACACAAAAGTGTGGCACACCTCTTGGTTCAAAGGATTCACACCCCCGAAAGAAGAAATCCACGGCACAAGGTCTCGAAGAGTCTACAATGAATCCGACTATCGTTTACTCATTCTATCCAACCCATGAGGAAATTCTAGATTATGGAAGCATCCTTGAAGAGACAAATCCTCCTCCCGAGGATTGTGAGATTTTGGTCTATTATGCTAGCATAGATCATGTGTGGCGTAGAAATGAGATGATTGTCGACAATGTATTAGCATTTGCAGTAGCTACTGAGATCATGTTGAGCGATGACATTGAACCGCGTTCCATTGATGAATGTTGACATAGAACTGATTGGTCAAACTGGAAATAAGCAATCCAAGTCGAACTCGATTCGCTTGCGAAACGTAAGGTGTTTTGACCTGTAGCTCCTACTCTTTCACATATAAAGCCCGTTGGCTACAAGTGGGTGCTCGTTCGAAAGCGTAATGAGAAAAATGAAATTATGCGTTACAAAGCTCGTCTTGTTGCGCAAAGCTTCTCACAACGCCCTGGGATTGACTATGACGAAACTTATTCACCCGTTATGGATATCATTACTTTTCGCTACCTTATCAATTTGGTAGTTTCAAAAAAACTGAGTATGTAGCTGATGGACGTAGTAACTGCGTATCTCTATGGGGATCTTGATACGAAAATTTATATGAAAGTTCCCAAAGAACTTAAATTAACTAGTTCAAATATTTCCAAAGCCCAAAACACGCTTTCAATTCGGCTAAGGCGTTCATTTTACGGTTTGAAGTAATCTGGAAGAATGTGGTATAACCATCTAAGTGAGTATTTGACTAGGCAGGGATATGTGAACAATGAACTATGCCCTTGTGTGTTCATTAAGAAGTCACATTCCAGATTTGCGATTGTTGCAGTATATGTCGATGATATGAACCTTATCGAAACTCCTAAAGAACTTGCGAGAACTACCGCGCACTTGAAGTCAGAATTTGAGATGAAAGATCTAGGAAAGACTCGATACTTTCTCGGTGTCAAGATAGAGCACCGTTCAAATGAAATCATAGTACATCAATCGAACTACACCCATAAGGTGTTGCGCCGTTTTAATGAGGATAAAGCTCCTATAGTCGTTCGATCGCTAGATGTAAAATGAGATCCATTTCGTCTGAATGAGGATGATGAAGAGATTTTGGAGCCTGAAGTTCCTTATCTAAGTGCGATATGCATTTTATTGTACTTAGATTAATGCACTAGACTCGACATCTCATTCGCTATTAATCTTTTGGCAAGATACAGTAATGCACCTACAAGCAGACACTGGACTGGCATGAAAGACATCTTCTGTTACCTTAAGGGTACTACGGATTTAGGCTTATTCTATCCCTACAGATCCTCGAGTGATGTCGCACCCCTGCTTCTCGAATCGATTCTCACCTTGGTGGTTATGTCGACACAGGATACTTATCTAATCCGCACAAGGTATGTTCTCAAACGTGTTAAGTCTTTACTATTGGAGGCACTGCAATCTCTTGGAGGTCAACTAAAACAACCTTAGGTGCCACTTCATCTAACCATGCTGAAATTCTCGCCTTACATGAAGCAACTTGGGAATGTTTTTGGTTAAGAGCAGTTGTGAGCCATATTCGAAGCTCGTGCGATCTTTACACCGTTATTGATGTCCCAACGACGATCTTTGAAGATAACACAGCATGCATCGAACAGCTCAAGAAGGGTTATATCAAAGGAGACAACACCAAGCACACTGCACTGAAATTCTTCTTTTCACATCAACAACAAGAGCATCAGAAGATTGAAGTCACACAAATCTGTTCACAAGACAATCTAGCCGACCTCTTCACCAAATTACTATCAAAGACGACATTTCAGAAGCTTGTTCAAGGAATTGGTATATGTAAACTTTCTGAGTTGTAACATTGTTATTTTTCCTTGGAATTGTGTCAAACTCAGGGGGAGTATCATGAAGAATCCTTGCTTGATCTTAATGTACTTTTTTTCCCTACGATTAGGAGCATTTTCCCCACTGAGTTTTTGCAACATAACAAGCTTTCTTAATGATGCACCCACCTTGAGCTGGTCATATCCCTGATGACGTCCCGTAGACATTTCTTTTAACTTTACATTTCTCATGCATTTTTCCTTAGACTATGAATTTTTTTCCCTACTCGTTTTTGCCATAGCATTAGGGTTTTTTTAGTGAGACTCACTTACTTATGCAAGATCCTACCTTATTGAAAATACGCATTGTTCCTTAGAATCAGTGCCGACGAGTTGACTTCCTCAACTTATGCATGATGCTAAATCTACCTCGAGTATTTACACACTCAATAGGGAGTGTTGTAAACCTTCCCAGTTAAAGTGTGATTGCGTAAATCCTAGATTAGATTTGTATTCCTTGGGGATGAAGGAATTTCTTCTCTCCTTGGCTACTATAAATAAAGGCACTATGTAGGAGGGATAACACACATATTCCCCTACAATAGGAAATAAGCATGTTAATCACACTTAAGTCTGAGATTGTTTTATGGTTGCAAGGTGATTGAGGTTGATATTGACAATATGTCAATCAAATTTATTTCAATTATAAATAGGTCAATGAGATTTTAAGCTACATTAAACACTTCAATAAAATAAAAATTACAATTCATGCCATTGTCATTTAAAGAACCTAACCTCTTCATCTCTCTCATTGTAACCCGTGCAAAACACTCTCAGACTTAACCTCCATCGGCATGCATCCAACAACTCAAGAAGGGTTATATTAAAGGAGACAACACCAGGCACATTGCGCTGAAATTCTTCTTTTCACATCAACAACAAAAGCATCAGAAGATTGAAGTCACGCAAATCCGTTCACAAGACAATGTGGCCGACCTTTTTACCAAGTCACTGTCAAAGATGAAATTTCAGAAGCTTGTTCAAGGATTTGGTATACGTAAACTTTCTAAGTTGTAACATTGTTATTTTTCCTTGGAATTGTGTCAAACGCAGGGGGAGTATCCTGAAGAATACTTGCTTGATCTTAATGTACTATTTTTTCCTACGATTAAGAGCATTTTACCCACTGGGTTTTTGCTACCTAACAAGGTTTTAATGAGGCACCCATCTTGAGCTGGTCATATCCTTGATGATGTCCCGCAGACATTTCTTTTAACTTTGCATTTCTCACGCATTTTTCCTTAGACTATGAATTTTTTTTCCTACTTGTTTTTGCCATAGAATTAGGGTTTTTTAGTGAGACTCACTTACTTATGCAAGTTCCTACCTTATTGAAAATAAGCGTTGTTTCTTAGAATCAGTGCCGATGAGTCGACTTCCCCAACTTCTGCATGATGCTAAATCTACCTCGAGTATTTACACACTCAATAGGGAGTGTTGTAAACTTTCCTAGTTAAAGTTTGATTGTGTAAATCATAGATTAGATTTGTATTCCTTGGGAATGAAGGAATTTCTTCTCTCATTGACTACTATAAATAAAGGCACTATGTAGGAGGGATAACACACGCATTCCGCTACAATAGGAAATAAGCACGTTAATCACACTTAAGTCTGAGATTGTTTTATGGTTGCAAGGTGATGGAGGTTGATATTGACAATATGTCAATCAAATTTATTTCAATTATAAATAGGTCAATGAGATTTTAAGCTACATTAAACACTTCAATAAATATAAAAATTACAAGTCATGCCATTGTCATTTAAAGAACGCAACCTCTTCATCTCTCTCATTGTAACCTGTGCAAAACACTCTCAGACTTTAACCTCCATCACCTTGCAACCATAAAACAATATCAGACTTCAACCTCCATCGCTTTCCACCACCTTCAACCTCTATTTTTCGGCCTGACAACACCTGTCTTGTCAACTTTGTGCCGCTCCGAACGATTTCATACTTTTGCCCTAAATTCGATTAACAATTCGCACTTGGGCATGAGAAATCACGATCAAGTTAATTTTTTTCCTTCCTATTTTCTTCTTATTCTTCAATTTTTACGTTTTAAGTTATTTGATTTGTGTTTTTAAGAGATTTGGTGTAATTTTGCTCACTACACCTTTTGGTTTTGAATTTGAGCTTGTTTGGATGTTAAAATTGGTTTGGGCATATCACAAATATAGTCTGCTTGGGTATATTTGCTGGCTCTGTGTATGTTTGTTCATGGTGGTTATGTTGTTTAGGCTAATCGCCACTCCTCGTGCTCTTTTTCTTAGGTTATGTGCTCTATTTCAAATTTTAATCTTTGTGGATTCAGACATTGCGTTGCAGTGTTTGTTTTATGTTCTACGATTATACATGGATATTCAAAAAGTTTTGTCGATTCAGACACTATGTTGCAGTGTCTGTTTCCTGTTCTATAATTTTACATTAATATTCAAAAGTTTGTGATTCAGGTTGCAGTTTCTGTTTCTTGTTCTATGGATTCAAACACTTTGTTACAATGTCTGCCTATGTTATGTGATTGTGCATTGATATTCAAATAGTTTCCATGGATCTAGACACTACATTGCAGTGTTTGTTTCTTGTTATGTGATTGTTCTTTGATATTCAAAAGTTTAGGTGATTCTGACACTGGGTTGCAGTGTCTGTTTCCTATTTTGTGGGTTCAGACATTGCATTGTAGTGTCTATTTCATGTTCTATGATTATGCATTGATATTCAAATAGTTTATGTGGATTCAAATACTGTGTTGCATTGTCTATTTCCTATTCTATGATTGTTCATTGATATTCAAAAGTTTATGTGATTTCAACACTGTGTTGCAGTGTTTATTTCCTGTTCTATGGATTCAAACACTTCGTTGCAGTGTTAGAGAGAGAGAGAGAGAGAGAAGAGACGGCGAATAGGAGAAAGTTAAGGCTGGTTAGACATAACGTGTGCTAAAATATAAAGGGAGATGAGGAAAGATGGATAGAAAAGTCAAATTCCGAGTATTTATAATCACTTAAAGCCAATGTAATATTCATCATTGACTTATGCCTAAACAATAAAAATGTATCATTGATTAAGTCCAAAATAAAAATATGTCATTGATATATGGTTAAATAGTAAAGTTTTTATTGATTTTTGGCTAAATTACCTTTTTTTTTATTTGGATAATGCTAGAGATACCAAATTTTTAAACCAAATTTACAAATCAAATGATGTATCATCAATAAGAAATAAGTATGTCCGATCAACACTTGAGTAATAATCCAATCAATTACAATCACAACATTTGGTTTACAAAATTTGGTTTAGGAATTTGGTCTCCCTAACCTTTTTATTTAAACTACCCGTTTTTCTTGTCCTCCTATCCTTTGACATCTCTCTTCTCAAATAATAACTTTTTTTGTTTAACTAGTTTGTTCATAGGGGGTTTCATTCACAACCTACATAACGACTCTCACAACACATCTCTCAATTTCGATTGTCGGTTCTCATCGGAGGACCTCCAACAACGAGCGTAAGTGTTTTCAGTTTTGCTTCGCTGCCATGAGAGCCAAGTGGAAGAAGAAGAGGATGAGGAGGTTCAAGAGAAAGTGCTGAAAGATGAGGCATAGATATAAGTGAGAGCAGCAGCTACTTGGAGCTCGTTTACATGGCGGTTCTTCTGTCTCATAGGGTTTTGAATTTGGCAGACTTAATGATCTGTTTAAAATTGACTAGAAAACTATACCCGCACCTTGTTGTGAGGTTGAAAATTCTATGGTATATTATGTTTTAAAGATATAAATACATAAAGATTCAAATGAAGATTATTTAGACAAAGACAATGAAGACTATGCATACAAAATGCAGTGAATATTTTTTACACAGCAGTGTTCATATTTATACAATTTATACAAAAAGCATCACTAAATGTTTTGTCATCCATATACAAAAATTGTTAGTCTTATTTCCCCTTTGGCAGCCATTCTAGTTTTTGATTGAGATTACTACTTACATAAAAAAGATTCAAAACATTGGATTGTTTATATGCAAAAAAATGGGGGAATTCATGTTACGACGGCCTATTTACTTGCAATAAATATGAAGGAACCCAGATGACAGCACAGTTTGGTGCAGCATGACACATCCCAACCCAAAATGTCCACCTGGACTCCGAGTCGGGCTGTGCTGGCTGACACTGGAAGGTGACGAAGCCATAAAGTTGAGTGATGCGCAAGAATGAACCCATTTCACACATGATGTCAGAGCATAAGTATAGTAAAATTTGAATAAGAATTATACCATCGGTAGTAGTCTCCTATATCAAATTTCTTCATAAATCCTCGTCGACACAAGAGTTTAGCCAAAAACCTGGAGGGGTCAAAAATAAGGGTGAGTGGGCCTAAAAATAAACTTTGTAAAATATTTTTCGAAAACGTAATAACCTATTGTTGTAAAACAATTATAGTTTCCAAAAATAGCATACTACGTATAATATAAAAATACTTACCGTAAACAGTGATATCTCGAGAATACAATACTTCACAATATTTCGTAAATAAACACCTAATATCTAGTAATCACAATATCTCGCATAAATGAACATATCATATCGAATGCTTATCAACATATGCTAACACACGAGTTCATGCAGAGATATTCTGCAATGAATAAGACTGGGTGTAATAATGATTTATGCTCTAGTAATACAATCACGTGAAGATTGGCACTATGCGCATCACATATGAGTTCTAATTGCCTATAGCAATCTAGGACATGACTAGCACCTACAATGGATGCAAACTGAACGTACGGTGCAATGTGAACATACACGTGAAGACAAGCCATGGCTTGGGCGAGTTCTAACACTAGTGTAGCACACGATGAGTATATAATGTAAATATGATCACACAACGTTAATTCAATAATTCTAGTCAACATAATACTATTCATGGCCGTAAATATAATTAAGGCATCCCATAATAATACTCATACTTGTGCATCATGTAGAATGTAGCATAATTTCATAAATTTCATCAATGTGCTAATTTTTATAAACGTTAATCTAATCTCAGCGTAACGTAGAAAATTCGTTATTGAATATATAAATGAAAACTAAATAAATATATAATATTGAAAAGCAAATACCCACTTACAAATCATGTCGCCAGGTCGAACTCGCCTTGTGGGCATCGAAGATGTTTGAAATGCGTTTCACCTAGAAATGAAACCATTTACGTAAATATAGTGAAGTACTATATTCTCGAGATATTACTGTTTACAGTAAGTATTTTCATACTATACATAGTGTGCTATTTTTGGAAACTATATTGTTTTATGGCGAGGGGTTATTACATTTTCGAATAAGGTTTTACAAAGCTTTATTTTTAGGCCTACTCACCCTTGTTTTTTACCACTCCAGGTTTTAGTGGCCGAGCTCTTGTGTCGAGAGGATTTCTGGCAAAAGTTAATACAAGAAACTACTTCCGATGATATAATTCTTATTCAAAATTTATTGTACTTTACTTATGCTCAGACATCACGTGCGAAATGGATTTCATTCCCTCTCACATGCGCACTTTCGTATTTAGTCACTTTTAGGTTTAAATTTATTCATATTTTCCACATCACTACACTTTATGGTTATGTCACTTTCTGGGGTCGACGAGTACAGCTCGACTCAGAGTCCAGGTGGACATTCCTGGTCGAGGTGTGTCAATTTGGTATCAGAGTTGTTTGAGTTTCTATGCTCAAGAAGAGAGATGAGACAAGTTAGGGGGTGATGGTGGTATGGCTAGCCGACGTGGTGAGTGGTAGTGGTCTGGTGAGGCTCGCCAGAGAAGTGGTGGCACATAAGGGAGAGAAAGAGAGCTAAGAAAGAGTTTTTAAGAGAAAGAGCTGAGAGAGATGAGAGAGCGGAAGAGGGAGTCCCAATATATGGGAGATAAGGTGTCATAGAGGATGATAGGAGATGAGAGTTAAGGTGTGGGCCCACAAAAATCTCACCAGAAAATATTAAAATAATAATATAATAATTATGAACAATATATATAAAATATAAAATTGTAATTTTTACAAAAAGTATCTTTTGGATTCGTAGTTCTGTAAAACCTCCATCGTAACTCCGATTTCGATTATGCTTGCGCCTACGAATTCATACCGTTGAGTACTCTGAAAATGCGGTAAAATAATAACTCGTACCGTCAAGTACTTCGAAAATACCGTCAAGTACTTCAAAAAGGCGATAAAATAATAATGACAGTCAACAATCTCGCCTCTAGGGGTATTTTCGTCAATTCATTCTTTTAAAATTAATAAAATCGTAAAATTAGGGACGGGTTGTCACACAGTAGCAAAAGTTTTTTCCTTGCAGTGGTGATTGTGGATAAAAGAGTTTTTGTAAAGGGGAACAAAAAGAAATGTTAACACACATGGAATAAGTTTTGTATATCAATAGATTTACAGCGTGGAAGAATTAGGAACAAAATGGTGACACATCTCGATCTGGAATGTCCATTAGAACTCCGTATCGAGCTGTGCTGGGCGACACTTGGAAGGTGAGAAAGCCATAAAGTGCGATGATGTGGAAACATATGAATAATTTTAAACCTAAGAGTGTCTAAATACACGAGTGCGCAGTGAGTAGGTATGAACCCATTTCTCACGATACATAGCATAAGTAAAGTACAGTAAAATAAGATAAGAACGATACCATCGTAGGAAGCCACCCATACTAAGACATGCCGCGAATATTCATCGATACGGAAACTTTGCTAATAGAACCTGGAGGGGTGCAAAATAGAAGCTTGAGTTAGCAACACAAAGATTTCTAAAATCATTTCAATTATCAAAGGTAGTAACCCTTCGCCGTAAAACTTGTATAAATTCTCAGAAACTATAATATACATACACATATCTCAACCATGCTCAGAAACAGTGATATTCAAATGTATGCCATGCTAAATATCTCATTAGCAATATAAATAATCATGTGCTTAATAACCCATACTAGCACGCAAGTCGAAGTCACCTATGGTGACCTGTACGACTGCACCCATATCTCATCAATTAATGCTAGCTTATAAGTCAGGAGTCATCTATAGTGATCTGTACGACTTATCCATATCTCATCAATCAATGCTAGCATATAAGTCGGGAGTCACCTCTAGTGACCTGTACGACTTATCCATATCTCATAATTCAATGCTAGCATATAAGTCGGGAGTCACCTCTAGTGACCTGTGCGACTTATCCATATCTCATCAATCAATGCTAGCATGTAAGTCGGGAGTCATCTCTAGTGACCTGTACGACTTATCTATATCTCATCAATCAATGCTAGCATATAAGTCAGGAGTCACCTCTAGTGACTGATGCGATAAAGTTAAGCACTCAAATTAAACCCTCTTTTTAGTCGTTGTAGTATATGTATAAGTAGGGATCGTTCTGGACCGGAGATTAGGAGGGATTGCCAATGACCTCTTACTTGACTCAAAAATATAAGAACAAAGTTAAAAACGTTCAAACACACTCAAAAGACTCAAAATAGTTTCACAAGACTCAAAACACTTCAAAAACATAAACTAAACATATTTAGACACTTTTAAGCAAGAAAGTAAAGGGGGGTTTTTGGTTTTGACGAATTTGAATTAAACACAAAGATTGCAAAACTAGGAAGATTCTAAAACAAACTTGGAAAACTAGATGGATGATGGATTAGTTAGAGGTTCATTCTTCACACATGACATGCTTTTA
>JADOBS010301889.1:0-12883 GCA_015708375.1 Cydonia oblonga
TTTTTTTTTTAAATTTACTTTAAAAGAAAAAATTAGCATAAATTTATTCTTTAATAATCTCAAGCTAAAAATTTAGCCCAGAAGGGTTGGAGTAGAAAAACTGTTTATGGGCTAAAACCTAAATTTTCTGGGCTAAAAATTTTAGGTTTTACCCCAAGAGTTGGAGATGGTCTAATGCGAACAATTCGAATTTTGCAAACCAAATAATATCAGCCGCTCGCTTAAAATAGTGCGGCTGAGATCAATCTTCCTCTTCAACTTTCTCATCTTTCTTTCTCCTCAATATCCTTACTTTCTTTTCGACAAAGCAGTACCGAATAGAAAGAAAGAAGAAAAAAATGGGAGGGGTTGAAGGTCTGGGAAATATGCAGTGGGAATTGGGTGGCAGGGGAAGGTGAGTGATGGTAAGAGAATTGGAGTCTCTCTTATCTCCTCGTTGGAGATCTCGAGGATCAATTAATACAAACATCAAAAATCGTGCAGCCACAAATTTTTTTGTTTTTTTTTTATCTTCAATAGTAAGGCAACCTCATTTTGGGTGAAAAATATAAAAAAGAAAAAATTATGCGACCATAATTTTTTATGAACGTTTGGTATTAATTGATCCGCAGGATCCCAGAGAGAATCTAATTCAAATGGTAGGGAGGTCCGCAGGATTTGAATGATTCAAATCTAGAGAGGATCTGTTCCTATAATGGTGTATATGTAAATTTTTAAATTAACGTATACTTTTATTTTATTATTATAATGTATTTTCGTCATTGTAACAATTTATCCGTAAATTCGTGACATGTAGAATCATTCATGAGGAAGAGGACTAATGCTAAAGGTTGCGTTTGGTTCCGTGGAAGGGAATACATCCCACTCACACGAAATGACGGAATGGTTCATTTGTTTTATCAAATAATATTTATTTTTTGGAGGTTTATGTTTGTCAAGTTACGTGTCTTTGATGAGGTGAGCTGGAATATCGTTGGTGATTAAAATATTGTAAAGTTGTATTTGGACACCAAATGAAACGTTTGGCAAATCCTGCCCAATCACAACATTAACTCATCATGATCAACACTTGGTATTAGGAGATAAGGTTTCAATATCTATGTTTCTTTTATGAAACTTACTCTTACACTCTTGATCTTAATGTAAATATATTATTGTGTATATATATGAAAATATATTTATTAAATTTAATGTGGAGTACACTTTAGTAAATAAGAAATTGGCTAAATTGGATTAATGGTCCCTGTGGTGAGAGGGTAATCAGAAGATAGCCCTTGTGGTGAAAAAATTCGGATTTAAACCCTAATGGTGAACTTCGTTAGGATTTAAACCCAAAATTAACATATTCCTCCTCTGTTAATCCATTCAACCTTCATAACCAAAAGAGAATAATTTGAAGAGTTGGAAGGCTCCGAAAATTGACAACAATAATGTTTCCACCACTACACATAATTCCCTTCCAGTTATTACAAGGATCGTTCCCTTTCCAACTATCTGCAAAAACAGTAGGATAACCCATGTCTTTGATGACAGAAAGCAATACATTGACACGAGCGTCGCAATCAACACCCCGCTTATCACTGCAAAAACTATGTAACCCCGTCATATCCACCAGAACCCCATCGCCAAACTTGGGCATTGGTCCTTGAAGCATATTGTGGGTCAAATTAACGGAAGTCAGGGATTTAAGATTCAACAAAGACGCGGGAACAACGCCGATGAGCTTGTTATCCCTCAAACTCAAAGTGGTCAGGCTACCTAAGTTCGACAAGTCCGGTTTAGGACAGGTGAAAAAATTACCATGTAACCAAACCTCACGCAGAGAAGTCATCTTCGGTAACACATCAATAGTATCATTAAGCCTATTGGTGCCCTGTTGGCTGTTCAACCAGAGGGACTGAATACTCGAACCCAAAAAACTAGCAGGCAATTCGCCTTCAAGGTAATTGAAAGCCAAACGTAGATCAATCAAACCGGGGAAATTGGAACTGTTGAAGATATCGAGGATTCTTCCGATGATGTTGGTCTCGGTGGCTGAGAATTCCTTCAGCGCTGTAGCGTCTTTGAGAGGTCGGAAATCTGCCACGCAGCGAAGGGATTGTGGTCGATGCTGATGGTGTCGAGGGAGGTGAGTCCGGTGAAGAAATCGAAGGGGAAGGACGAGAAGTTGTTGTCGTGGGCGAGGAGGACCTGAAGCGGTTGAATGGGTTAACAACAGACGAGGAAGATGTTAATTTTGGACTTAAATTCTAATGAAGTTCATCATGAGAATTTAAATCCAAATTTTTTCACCACGAGACTATCTTCCGATTACTATCTCACTACCATTAATCCAATTTAGCCTAAGAAATTTCGTAAGGTACTCCTTAAATTGGGATCAATTGTACAAATCTAACTAAAAAAATTACAATAGTATTTGATCTATTTGTTCACAAAAATGGACTCTTGACTCTGAAGCATCGATTCTTCCGATTAATGTCAAATCACACTATGAGAGCTAAAGCAACGAGATTTGCCAAAAACTGGGTCGGTGCGACGTGGAAAAGGTTGGAATATTGATGCAGATTAAAAAACAAAGGTTGCTGCGACGACTCGGCGAGTGGAAGAAGCGAAAAAATATTAAAAGCTCTAGATCCAAAACCATATCATTTTGGTTGTTTTGATTCGGTCCAACCGCCCCCATGGTAATTGGTAATTGAATCATTTCAACTGAATAGGAATTGCTTGTAATGAACAGTAATTGTTTTTTGAATCTCTATTTTTAAACTGAATAGCTATGACAATAAATAATAAAATATTAGTATTTTTATATTCTAAAATAATAAAAGATAATTTTATTTTTAATTTCGGATAGGATTTTTAACTGATTTCGTCACGACCATTCTCATTATTTGAAAGTACAATTTTGTGGATAGATTTCAATAAGATTTTTAACCAATTCTGTCGCGCGAAGTGTCCTTCCATGTTTATAATTGTTCTTCCATGTTTAGAATTGTTGAAAATATTAAAATGTGGTGTAATGTGGGAGAAAATAATAAGGTAATTATTAAAAAAAATTGTAAGTTAAAAAAAAATTGAAGGGATTTATAACTATTTTTAAATTTTTTTATTAACTTAATTAAACTGAACAGTTGGATTACAAAAAAAATTGGAAATCCAATAGTCCAAATTGTGACACATGTCCCCCCGAAACATTTCTTCTCTTTTTTTTTAATTTTTAAAATTGCAAAAATCTGGACCGTTGATTTGGAAATCAAATGGTCAAGATTCAGCTGCTACTTAGTGGGCTGCAACGTAGGCCCCCCCGCCTGAAATCTTGTCGGTAACACGCCCCCATGCAATCGTGTTATGCACGAGTCTGACACAATTTTTTTTTTTATAACGTGACTGACGTCATGCTAATGTCAGTCTTGCATCACTTCCTTTCAGGTGCTCGGGCCTTAGACTCCCGTTTGCCCTCTCCTACTGGCTCCCCCTTAGCCCAATTGCCCGAATGAGCTGGAGCTAGTTTGCGAAGGGATTGGATTGCAAATGAGGCATGTCCATAGGGCAAAAAAGCACGGTGGAAGTGCTCTAAATGAAATGGTTTGTTTTGGTTCAAAGATAGCTTCTTGGATCGACACTTACTGAGCGCAACACTAATCCACAAGTGGTTGAAAAGCGCTTTAACTGAGCGCTAAGTCTGACAGTGAAAACCTTCCGGTTCCTGCTGGCTAAGGATGATAGTCAATGTTTACATGAAATTGAGAAGGCATCACTTGGCTATCCTCTGATTTAGAAAGGCATATCACAAGGTGAAGTAGGTCACATGATTTGTAGGTTTTTTTTTCTTTTCTTTTCAGAGCATGATTTCTTAGTATGGGAAAACAAATATTGCATTGAATGTACAGAACTCATGATGCTTGTGTTTTTCCTGTAAAACTTGAAATGAAACCTAAAAAACTTGATTAGCATAAATTTCTTTTTTTTCTTTCTTTTGCTTTCACCCATATACTTGGGCCAAAGTCCTTTTTTTCATGCAATACACTCCTAAATCCTAAATAAAATAGTTTGTTTTTATCTATAAGAGTGTATTAGAGGTTTAGTCAAAATGAACTTAGAATAAAGATTGAGTGATGGTAGGTTCAACTATTGTGTGTGAGTTTATTGATAAACTTTAGTTTTATTGTTAATTTCATCTTGCACTTCATGTAATAATGCAATATGGTCAAAAAAAGATAATTCATATTTAAATTAAATTTACACACATATGCATTGCATGTGCCTGACGAAAAGGCTTCATCAAATACTTCCACATTTGCATGAAGACCTTATGCAACCACTTCTCTAGTTCTACATGCTCAAGGGAGAGTGTTGCAGTCAATATTATTATAGGAATGTGATTGTGTGAACTAGATGTAGGAATCCTATAGGATCTTAAAGATTTTTTTTTCTTGTATGATTTGTATTATCTAGAGGGCAAGAAAAGTCCATCATGATTAGTATAAATAAAAGCAAGACCAAAGGGAAATCAATCAAGTTAAACAACTGAACCCATTCTCTCATCTCTCTATGCCATCCCTTTCTTTTCCTTCTCCCAAGTATATATTATTTACTACAACAACACGAAATTTAAATTTCTTATTTTTCTTACAAAAATACAACTTAAGGCCTTACACACTAGACTAAAAAACGAAGTTTGATACTAATAAAATAAGAATCAAACTCCTACAATTGGTCAAAAAATCTGAGTATTGTGAGAGTGATTCTTATTTTGGAGTTCAATATATTGACGTATGAGTGTGATATTTATACAATAAATAATAAGAGAGATAAAGAAAATAGGTAGTCAATCATAAAAAAAATAAAATAAAAAAGTAGATGGATCCTCATTTAATATATAAAAGCTCGTATCAAACTCACATCAGTATAACAATAGTGTAACACAAATCAAACTTACAATGCCTAATTCTCATTTATAAATATCACACTCACTTCAACCAGTGTAAAAGACCTAACAGGCAAAAATACAACTTAGATTAGTGCACTGAATTAAATTCTCCATTTTCCCATAAAAGTACAATTTAAAAAGATGATACGTTTCTTGCATGCTCAACATTTTTGGGTTCATCTTAATGGAGGAACTTTACTCGAGGCAATGGAATGGAATTGCATGGTTTACACTTGTCACATGCTAGTTCGACTTCGTCGTAGTACGATATTGTCCGTTTTGGGCTTATCATTCCTTCACGGTTTTGTTTCTGGAACTTACGAACAACTTCCCAGTGGGTCACCCATCCTGGGATTGCTCTCACCCAAACTCGCTTAACTTTGGAGTTCCGATGGAATCTGAAGCCACTGAGTTTCCAAAGGCTTCGTGCTATAGGGAGGGGAGTATGTACATATAAGGCACATCACCCTTTCTCTGTTAGTCGATGTGGGATCTCACAATCCACCCCACTTAAGGGGAACCCGGTGTCCTCGCCGGCACATCCATACCAAATGGCAGAGTGGTTCTAATACGATTTTGTCACATCTTAGTCTTGACTCTACTGTAGCACGATATTGTCTGCTTTGGGCTTACCATTCCCTCACCGTTTTGTTTTTGGGAACTCACTGGCTTCAGATTCGATCGGAACTCCTAAGTTAAGTGAGTTTAGGCTAGAGCAATTCTAGGATGGGTGACCCACTGGGAAGTTGCTCGTGAGTTCCCAGAAACAAAACCGTGAGGGAATGGTAAGCCCAAAGCAGACAATATCGTGCTACGACGGAGTCGAGACTGTGATGTGATAACACTGAAACCGGATCCCCTCCGGATCCAAAGGAACTGAGCCCAATGATCAAATGATCTGGGCCATTAAAATTTGATCCAATAGCTACAATTATTATCACTTTAGAGGGTCTCCTATTTGTAGCCGTTAGATCAAATTTTAATGGTCCGGATCATTTGATAAGTATGCTCAGTTCCTTTGGGTCCGGAAGGAATTCGGTTTCGCTTACACCTATCCCAATAAATTTTGGTAGTTTTTTCGGTAACAACAATTTTGGTAGTTCATTTCTTACTTTCCTTATAAGAGAAATGTTACGTAAACTCTTTCAAAAGTGACTCTTTTTGAATTTTTTGTCACTTCATGTTTTTGACATAATATTTTAAAATGTTAGCATAAAAATTAATGCAAATTATGAGATGACAAGAGTCATACTTTGAAAAGTCTCATAAGCATTTCTCTCCTCTATAAATATAGAATCCATCTGCTACTATTTCATCATCCAATAGTTTTCAATTCTGTCACAAAACTTGTTGAGTCAATCTTAATGGGGTTCCTCCTATCCAGATTCTTTGTTTTTCTCACTATAAGTGAGCTCTGTAATTTTAGTTTTTTTTTTTTTTGGAAAGCTGGATATATTAACCAGGGCAAAGATGCCAAAAGTACAACGCAAGCCCACAATGAGGCAAGCAACAAAACAAACAAGGCAGGAGTGCAAGGGCAAGAAAACACGACACTAAAAGGAAACAACTAGCGTCACCCCTTGCACGCCCAAGCTAAATTAATGTGGGCAAGGGAAACCATCATTGTGAAGGACATGAACAAGTGAAGATGGGGGTCTATCGACCCAAGTACAGTCACACATCTCCACAGAACTTTGTGACTCCAAATGGTCCACCGTCATATTGGCTGATCTTGGAGTCCAAGACCAGCTATAGTCATGGAAGGAAGCTCCAACTTGCTTGCACTTTGATAAGATTGGAAATGCCTCCCACCTGCCATTTGGTAATCTACCGGATAAACATGAAATGGATTGTAAGGAATCAGATTCAACAACCACACGAGTGATGCCCAACGATTGACCCAGCTCACAACCCCGCAGAATAGCCAAAGCCTCAACAACCGTAGCAGTAGGACCCTGGATAGACAACCTGCGAGCAGCAATGAAAACACCTACAGAGTCCCTCACCACCAATCCAAGAAAACCATCGTTTGAGGCAGCAACCCAACTTGCATCAACATTAATTTTAACATATGGGTGGCATGACATCTGCCAACGTTGCTGCGATAGATCAATATGAGTACTAGACCTTGTACTACCATGCATCCTATTAGCCGAAAGTCTGCCCACTGTGTCACCATAAGCCTTGACATTGGTTGTGATAGCCATCATCATCTGCAAATGAATGATTTGTTGCTGTTGAAAAAGGAAGTAACACCAAGCCTTCCAAATATGCCAACAAGAAAACGCAACCCAAGTAAGGATCTGTTCACGTTCAGCTTTCGAATTTTCACATGCTAGGATAATACCCAACAACCAATCCACCCAAGTAGTGATCTCTGAGCGATTCACTCTATAGTTGAGGATACCACCAAACAAATCGGTTCGACCCACAGATAAAGGAGAAAAATGTGCTCAACTGATTCCTTATAAGATTTGCAAATGAGACAAATAGGTGAGGAGGCCGAGTGTCGTCTATAGAGGGTCGTCATAGTAGCTAAGACATTATGGATCGTTTTCCACATAAAACATTTGATTTTAGGAGGTGTCTTAAGTTTCCAAATCAATTTTCACATCACGGCCGGAATGGAAGAAGATGATGATGATGATGATCTGAAATGGTCTCGTGGTAACGCTCTAGAATGCAACCAATGGTAGCCCAATTTAACAGAATATGTGCCCCGCTTATCAAAAGGCCATATTAATTGATCAGGGAGTAGGGGATCACCAGGATAGATTGCCATGATAGCCACAACCTTCTCATACGAAAGAAACGGTTGGAAGAACTGAATATCCCAATCACCACTTTGCTAATTGATTAAAGAAGCCACCTTGGGCTCTGTAATTTTAGTTTTGGACATGATTTTAGTTGTTCTTACTTTCTTTATATATCTCTTACTAATGAGAGCTCAAATGTTGCATGCAGCTCGCAATGGTGGGAAGCCATGTTGCTGCCTTACTTGTACCACCACCTCAACTTTACTGAAACTCTGTCCTTCCAAACATACCAATGCCGAAATCTCTCAGCCAACTCTTTAAGCAGTACATATATTTTTCGTTTGCACAAATTTTCATTGTCACTCTTGCAATGCTTTTAATTTTGTTGCAACTTCGTCATGTTGGCTCAATTTTGTTCAACTTTAGCATGTAAAGCAAATTGGTATGTATTTCCATTCTTTTTCACACACACCTTTTCGTTTGAAATTTCATTTCATTTTTTTCTTCTGGTTTTTCGTAAAAAGAGCCTAGGGTACAGCAACAACAACAACAACAACAACAAAAAAGCATTTTTCCACTAAGTGGGTCAGCTATATGAATCCTAGAACGCCATAGCGCTCGGTTATGTGAATGTCTTCTGTTAGATCTAAGTACTCTAAGTCTTTTCTTAGAGTATCTTCCAAAGTCTTCCTAGGTCTTCCTCTACCCCTTCGACCCTGGACCTTTGTCCCGTAGTCGCCTCTTCTAACCGGAATGTCAGTAGGCATTCACTGCACATGTCCAAACCACCGTAACCGATTTTCTTTCATCTTTCCTTCAATTTCGGCTACTCCTACATTACCTAGGATATCCTCATTCCTAATCCTATCATTTCTCGTGTGCCCACACATCCAACGAAGTATCATCATCTCCACTACACCTATTTTATGTACGTGTTGATACTTCACCGCCCAACATTCTGTGTCATACAGCATCGCCGATCTTATTGTTGTCCTATAAAAATTTTCCTTAAGCTTCAGTGGCATACGACAGTCACACAACACGCCGGATGCACTCTTCCACTTCATTCGTCCAGCTTGTATTCTATGGTTGAGGTCTCCATCTAATTCTCCATTCTTTTGCAAGATAGATCCTAGGTAGCAAAAGCGGTCGCTCTTTGGTACTTCCTCGTCACCGATCCTCACCCCTAACTCATTTGGGCCTCCATTTGCAATAAACTTGCACTCCATATATTCTGTCTTTGACCGACTTAGGCGAAGACCTTTAGATTCCAACACTTCTCTCCAAAGGTTAAGCTTCGCATTTACCCCTTCTTGAGTTTCATCTATCAACACTATATCGTCTGCGAAAAGCATACACTAAGGAATATCATCTTGAATATGTCCTGTTAACTCATCCATTACCAATGCAAAAAGGTAAGGACTTAAAGATGAACCTTGATGTAACCCTACAATTATGGGGAAGCTTTCGTTTTGTCCTTCATAAGTTCTTATGGCAGTCTTTGCTTTATCATACATATCCTTTATAACTTGAATATATGCTACTCGTACTCCTTTAGTCTTAAAAATCCTCTAAAGAATTTCTCTTGGGACCCTATCATATGTTTTTTTTCCAAATGTATAACGATCATGTGTAAATCCCTTGTCATATCTCTATATCTTTCCATCAATCTTTGTAGAAGATAGATTGCCTCCATGGTTGAGCACCCTAGCATGAACCCAAATTGGTTGCCCGAGACCCATGTCTCTTGCCTCAATCTATGCTTAATGATTCTATCCCAGAGCTTCATTGTATGACTCATTAGCTTAATACCCCTATAGTTAGTGCAATTTGGTACGTCGCCCTTATTCTTGTAGATAGGCTCCAAAGTGCTATTTCGCCACTCATTTGACATCTTCTTCGTTTTCAAAATCCTATTGAAAAGGTTTGTGAGCCATGTTATACCCTCTTCCAAGACTTTCCACACTTCGATCAGTATATCATCTGGGCCCACTGCTTTTCTTTGCTTCACCTTTTTCAAAGCTACAACCATTTCTTCCTTCCTAATTCAGTGGTAAAAGGACTAGTTTCTACACTCTTCTGAGTTACTCAACTCCCCCAAAGAAATACTCCTTTCATATCCTTCATTGAAAAGATTATGAAAATAACCTCTCAATCTATCTTTGACCTTGTTCTCTATAGCAAGAACCTTTCCATTCTCATCCTTGATGCACCTCGCTTGGATTAGGTCCCTTATCTTCTTTTTCCTTACTCTAGCTAGTTTATAGATATCCAACTCTCCTTCTTTGGTATCTAGTCGCTTATACATATCGTCATAAACCGCTAGCTTAGCTTCTCTCACAGCTTTCTTCGCCTCATGCTTCGCTATTCTATACCTTTCACCGTTTTCATCAGTCTTATCCTTGTATAAGGCTTTACAACATTCCTTCTTAGCCTTAACCTTTGTTTGTACCTCCACATTCCACCACCAAGATTCCTTTTGGTGTGAAGCAAAGCCCTTCAACTCTCCTAATACCTCTTTTGCTACTTTTCGGATACAACTAGCCATGGAATCCCACATTTGGCTAGCTTCCCCTTCTCTATCCGACATGCATTGAGTGATTACTTTCTCTTTGAAATTGGCTTGTTTTTCTCATTTTAGATACCACCGTCTAGTCCTTGGGCACTTCAAGGTCTTGTTCTTTTTTCTCTCTCTTTTGATATGTACATCCATCACCAACAAGCGATGTTGATTAGCCAAGCTCTCTTCCGGTATAACTTTGCAATCCTTACAAATTATATGATCCCCCTTCCTCATTAGAAGAAAATCGTGTTTTGACGACCCACTCTTGTAGGTGATCACATGTTCTCCTCTCTTCTTAAAGAAGGTGTTGGCTAAGAAGAGATCATATGCCATTGCAAAATGCAAGATGCTTCCCCATCCTTGTTTTTCTCCCCAAAACCATGGCCACCATGAAAACCTCCATAGTTGCCTGTTTCCTTGCCTACTTGTCCATTTAAATCTCTTCCTATAAATATATTCTCTGTCTAAGTGATTCCTTGCACCAATCTCCAAGATCTTCCCAAAATTTCTCCTTCAAATTCGTATCCAACCCTACTTGAGGTGCTTACGCACTAATCACATTGATGAGTTCTTGTCCTATTACAATCTTGATTGCCATAGTTCTATCTCCCATAGTTCTATCTCCTACCCTCTTGACATCTACAACATCTTGTGTCAAGGTCTTGTCCAAGATTATGCCAACACCATTTCCAGTTCTATTTGTGCCCGAATACCGGAGTTTTCTAGATCCTTTGCCTACCAACCCACTTAGTTTCTTGTAGACACATAATACTTATCCTTCTCCTCACCATAACTTCCACTAATTCCATAGATTTTCCCATTAAGGTTCCTATATTCCACATTCCTAACCGCATTCTACTCTCTTGAACTCTACCTTCCTGCCCTAGCTTCTTCACCCTCCCCCGTCTAATAAGATCAAAGTACTTCTTTTGCATGTCCTGTGTAAAGTTGATAGAAGCATATGCTTCTAAGCAACTTTGAGTGGAGTTGTTCAAAAATAAGTTTCTATGGCCCCCTTGCTCATTTAAGACTGCATTCAGGCGCTGATGGAGATACAACGACCCTTGCTCACTTATCACTGTGCTCGGACCACACAGCGTGCCACTTACGGGTGATGCCCTAGCTTTAGCGCAATTTCGTTCTGGATTCATTATCATAAGGATTCAACGTAACTTAGGAGTGCTGGCTGTCGACTACTTGACACCCTCCCCCCTCCTTTATCCGGGCTTGGGACCAGCAATGTAAGATAAATTTACACAGGCAGAGTTGTAAAAAGAGCTTAGGGTAAAGTTCGAAAAATGTTTGACTCCCTGCTGAGTGCTGGCTGCTGCATGTCTAACTTGTTTTCGATTTATGATGCGAAAAATTCCGCAGACTTCATTAGTGTTGGCAAAGGGGGAGTTATCCTTCACAACCAAGTTCAAAGGGAAGATAACTGGGTTTATTCAAAAGATGCAGATGAGAACACTCTTAAATACTCAAAAGGTGCAGATGAGAACGCTCCGTTTAGATACTTCAATGGTGCATATGGGAACCCTCCATTTAAATACTCAAAGGATGCCTCTGAAAATGTAACCCGAACAATTTTCTTCTTGGAGAAGGACCTTCGTCTTGGCACGACAATGAATTACCTCTTAGCAGGAAATTCTTCAAGTACAATACCTTTCCTGTCCCGCAAAATTGTGGAGTTAATCCCCTTCAGCTCAAGCAAACTGCCAGAAATTCTCAACAAGTTCTCAGTGAAATCGGAGTCTGAGGCAGCGTATATGATTAACAATACTATTCAAGATTGTGAACTTCAAGGCGCGAGAAATGAAGCAAAACAGTGTGCCAAAAAAAATGCTCTAGCAATCGCAACGGAGGTGGACAAAAAAGGAGCTGGCCTGATACAGAAGTACACTATAACAACTCCTGGAGTGAAAGAGCTGGCAGGCAACAAATTTATGGTGTGCCATAAGATGAGCTATCCGTATGCCGTCTTCTATTGCCATGCAATTGAAAAAGCAAGGACTTATATGGTGCCTCTGCAAGGAACTGATGGGACGAGAGCTAAAGCAGTAGCAACCTGCCATGAAGACACATCTGAATGGAACCCTAATCATTATGCCTTCAAAGAGCTCAAAGTTGAGCCAGGAACCGTTCCCATCTGCTTAAAGTCGAGGATGTCATTTGGGTTCCAAACCAAAAACCCCCTTGAGTTGAATTCGTCGATCGGTTCTTGTACCTGATCCATCACTCAGCCCGTAAAAGCTACTGGGCTTTTGTATGTCCTCCAGTAATAAAAGTAATTCTATAAGATGGTCAGTTAGTTGTTCATGTCTGAGACTACTTACTGCCGTAAGACACACACACACACACTTATTCATTAGGAACGCAAAATTTCTCTTATAAAGACACCAAAGGAAACAGTAGTAGAGTTGAAATAAATCAATCGTGGGAAAATTAAGATTTTCAACAAGCAAGGGACTGTGATAAGAGGAAGTCTAGAGGACCTTTGAAATACCAAGACCTTCTAACAATAAGAGTTCCAGATTTCATAATTTGGAAATTAACGGACCATTAGTAACACCAACCCCATGATGTATAATTATAAACAAACACTTAAAAGGTTCATTTGGAGAAAGAAAAAAAAAA